>OZ026614.1:94568791-94873791 GCA_964020975.1 Hermodice carunculata | reverse complement strand
GTCTTATTATAATTATTTACACGTCAGGCTTTCCATACGTTTCTCCTTTGGGGGAGGATGTTCAATAGCATGGCCCCTTGATAGTGTAGTAAGTTAATACCGAATATAACGGTATTGTAAGCAGGCTGCTCAAACCTCTCGTTACCTCGGGGGTCAGTCAGTGTTCCGTTTCCAGTAAATAGGTTGGAGAGAAGGCATGGGCCTTTTTGTGTAATATCTTGTAGATTTCAATGGGGAACTTTTTTTAATCGATTTAGGTAAAGTGACGGTTTGCCTGCCCTGTTTAGAAGAGTTGCATATGATGAATTATAGTCATTTAAGACAAATCGTGTAGCCCTTTTCCACTTTTGCTTCATCAGCTTGATTACATAGGCCTAAGTGCCATACTAAAGAACAATACTTGAAATAAGAAAGGATTAATGCATTAAAATTTGGCATTTTCTTTTCCATTATACACATGCGTAATAATTTTACACATTTGTCTTCTCTAATTTTGGCACCGTCTATTTCAAAGTAGAAATCTTCTGCATGGTGTGTAACATTGGGAAAAAACAGCACGGTTTAAACTGTTCAGCATTAAACTTCATTCCATTATTTTCAAACCATTTAATGCCAATCTCAGCTGCATTTTTGGAGTATTTTTCACTTTATACAGGCCTCAATCGTAAGAGAACAGAGTTTTGTCATCCACATAATCATTTAAGTTACAGTTCCCTTAAATAAAACAGAAGAAAATCATAAAATATTAGTATGAATTATGAGCTTGAAAGAATGTCTCAGACATTTCCAAAGTTGGTTTAGTTTTGTCAACTGATTAGGGGTACGTCATAGATAACATGCCTTATTTGATTGATGTTAGCATTTTAAAAAATTTCATATGAAATTAGGACTAGAAAACAAGTCTCACGACTAATATGTATTCCTCTCCCTTTAAAAGATTGCAATATTTCGCAGTATATGACCGAATGCACATGGAAATCAACAGAAGACAAACTCTTGTACGTTGCTGCAAAATCAATGCTTTCATTATTTAGTCATTTCAACTTTAAACGCGTATACCCACAACGCAACCAACAGAACAATGTGAACAGTGTTCTTGTAGTTTAGTTTATAGTCTGTAGTTTACCGCAAGTTTGGTTTAAACGTTTGTTAAACGGTAAAACCTGAATTAACATTTGCCCAAAACAATGATGATCACTTTTGTACGAATGTATATAAAACGAAACACAATTTATTTAAAAGAAATAAAGTTCCCTGAGTTTTACGACACTAGTATTGATCTACTGGGTCATGTGAACAATTTTCCTGATTTGCTGCGTCTGGTGTTTCCTTTGAAAATGTGTTGGTTAAAGCACAAGCATAACCTTTTTAAAAGTCTACAATATATAAAGTCACCGGTGCTGAACATCGTTTGTCTGCGGTGTGCAAAATAGTTGGTAACCCGAAATGGAATCAGCCTGGCGACTGACTCATTGATCCTAGAACCACTGTACCTGAACCTTCTCTTCGTGATTCTAATTTTGGTCATGAAAGATTGGTAAATAATAATGCTACATATGGTTGAATGGTTAAAATGGCATTACTTTAAAAATATTCACCCAAGTAAAATGATAATCTATAAGAGTATGAAATACAAAGAATGAGAAAATATGATCTGTCACTTAAAAAAAAAAAAGTGCAGTCCGTAAGTTCAAATGGTGTATACAGGCAAAGTAAGTACGCCGGCTGTTTAAATCCGATAGGTTAGTATGTTACAATGAGAAAACATTACGGGTTGAATTTAAAATCCCATGTCAAGGCACATTCGTCATTCAGATAACTGTTTTATTGCAGCACTGGTGCGCATGTTACCAGACCAAATGAATTAGGCTTACCTCTCCAGACAAGTATACAGCAGTCACGCAAGTGTTTTTATTCATATGGTGTAATCTTACATATATGCTATTTACTGGCATCGCGTGTGCTAAACTCCTTATGTTAAAGTCGCAAATAGAACACGTCAACACGCATAAATACATACACATTAACATTAAATCAAATCGGCAATCGTTATGCATAATTCTTTTTGACGTTTCAAATATTGTCGCTTTTTAGACGATCATATGGGCATTAAGTTCCAGCCCATCCATTATGTTTCCATGCACGATCTAGTGTGCTAATCAGATAATTGTGCTCTAGTAAACAAAATAAAAATAACAAAGCGATGAAGGCAAACGTGAGAAATTGACTTATTCAACAGTACGTCTAACAGAGTTCAGATGACAAATATACCATAAGTTTTACGTTCAAACGGCGATATATTTAATCAATATGCATGGAATATGCACATTAACATAATTCAAATCGGCAACCGTTCTGGGCAATTCTATGGAATATTTCAAATAACGTCACTTCTGAGGCGATCATATGTGCATTAAGTCCCAACCAATCAATTATCTCACCCAGACCGATCACATATACTAATCATATATCGGTGTAGTCGTAAACAGAAGATGTGTTCCAAAGCAATGAAGAAAAGCGTGAGAAATGTACTTATTCAACAGTATATCTGATAAAGTTTAGACGATAACTATAACCTAAGTAAACACCTTCCCCATATAATTTTATAAGGTGACATACCGTAATTTTATCAGGAGTGCATCTAAAACAGAAAACCAACTCCAGAATTTCAACGATCTGACAAAAGTTTCATGCATTCTATGTGAGTGAAGCTGCCGCGCCTTCTTGATCGCACTTTACATGACCCTGATGGTATTAAAGATAATAATGTTTATATGTGTTTGAGTTTTACTCTAAAGCCATTGTTACAGGCAGCAAAGCCATATAAAAATGTCGACAACACCTTGACGCTTGCCAATGATCATGCGGCGAAAAAAAAAACTCATAAAAAAGTTTTATAATATTTTTGATAATTTTGTGGTACCAATTTAGCTTCAAGACAACTGTATTTATGTCCGTGACTGGCTAATTACAGTAGCATTTTCAATTTACAATAACTTACACGCAAAAAATCCAATAATTTCCTTCATTATGCAAATACTGCAAAACGTTGGTCCAGTGCTTTTCCACTATACCCTTATGTAGGCCCAACGCTATTTGCTTATTTGTCTAGTGGTGGCCCTAAGCTAAGTTGCCAACATATAAGGTTGTATCTACATTGATCCGAGATAAAGTCCCAGCAATCAGTAATTTGCTCAATGGCGCGACGGTGGCCCATCCAACCAATATTGTTGGGCCTAGTTAGCTCAACGAAGAAAATAACATGGAGGCTGCAATGATTCTCATCATTAGGGCAATGGATGCACAGTATCTGGGTTCCAGAAGCGTTGGCCGGGATTCCCTGAAAACTTAAAAAAAATATTACACTATTCATTCTCTGCTACAACAGACAATATGAATGGACTGAAATATTTAAAGAATGCATACAGATTACCCTTATTTCGATTTCATGAGTAAATAAAAGTCGTTTGTCCTTTCATTTGTCAAAAAATTATCACGGCGTTAACCCAGCAGCCCTTTATTTGCTAGCCCGGCAGGGGGCATGGTAATTTGACTAACAACTTATGCAACCAAAACCCAATTTATTGGACCATGCTGTGACCAACTACAAATAAACATTCAATTAATATATATCAAGAACGAAGAGATCCTTGGATTTGATCAAATGCTCAATGCATTCCCTCAAAGTTCTGTGCATATTTCTATTTATAATACACAATGTATGGTCTATCGATTCAACTGTTATACGGGGGAGGGGTTAGTTGTTGTGAAGGTATTAGAAAATGTTTAATATATATATAAAATAAGAAACTTTCTTCATAGTTGCGCTGAAATATAGACCAACTACAATTTTTGCATCAGGCGCTGGCTGACAATTTTAATTGGAACAGCTGTATGTCGGTAACTGGGCGTTAGGCACCTATGGAGTTGATTAATTGTAACATCTTACTGCTAGAGCAATCATAGCAACATACGGTAGCATATATTTCAGAGCAGCAATAATGATATGATATATGCTGTCGCCGCAATTCACTTTGATATCCAAATCAAATGTATTGTTGTGTGACTGCCCCGCAATGCATAGCGCCATGTTCAAACTGGTGCTCACCAACTGATTTGCCGGCTGAAGGTACTGTGTCGCATTTGGATTTGTAACCAACGATGATAACTGCTTCATACACAACCGAGCGGGCAGATAAAAGTTAAGATAGTAAATAATGTTTTAAAAGTACTTTAAAGACCGTTTGCCGGTAACTCAGAGAACGGATACTGGAACTTTGCGAAATATTATGCTAACGATCACCCTCGGACCCGTTAACGTCTAACGAGAGGTCCACTGATCAGCCAAAAAGCAGGGCTATGCTGTTGTCTGTTTTACCGAACAATCGTGGGCATGCTGCTGTGCGGTTTCCCAGGCAAATTAACTCTTCAGAAAGGCTAAAATAAAATGCTGTGTTTGAGTTGACTTTACTGCAAAATAACGGCACATGACAGCTACTTTCTCGATAAAATCTTTCAACCGGACTACAGTGTTTCACTGAACAACCGTGGCTAAGCAGCTATGCGGTTTCCCCGGCCAAAGTTAACCTTCCAAACACAATGAAATAAAATGCTGTATTTGAGTTGACTTTACTGCAAAATAACAGCACATGACGGTAACGGCCACTTGCTCGATAAATCTTTTTAGCCAGGGGGTCGATCAATTTTTATAAGGGAAGAACGGCTTGAAACCATTTTTTTTAATGTTTCATAACATTTAGTTACCTGCGCACCTTTTCAGTAGGGTGGGGTCGGATTAGCGAAGCTACGCATGCATTTTTGTAAGGGCTTGGGTAACTTGGGCATTGTTGAAACATGTTTAAAATGGATCTTCTTTCCCGTTTTACACATTACACAAATGACACAAACCATACATATTACGTTGAAACATTGACTCAGGGTTGAAAGTGAAATAGATTTATTGTTTGAAAACTCTCAAAGTGAGGAGTAGGTGTCATCATGGGGTTTGTTTTACATTTCTGGTGCAGGATATACATTGTTGCAGTACTTGTTAGGATTTCCCTCGGTTTGTACAGGTGATCTAGCTGCAACTGTTTATTTTACAATCACTGGGACTGAATATAATGCCCCAGTTTGTTTTTGCTTCAGTTACACACTGGCAGGTGGTTTAACTCAGATACGCTATGCAGGTTGAAAGGGTACATACTGGTTCAGGGGTAAGCAAAATTGTTCTTATCTGAACTTGTACCACAAACATTTAGTAATTATGTTCGGTTTGACAGGTATTCTTCTTTCATAATGAAGCTCTGTATTTTATAAGCAAAACTTCACGTATTTATTTTATTCATCATTTGCCACGTTCATATTTATTCATTTTATATGGGTTGTCTTTGCTGAATATTAAGCTCAGACAAGGAGCCGCTACTCAGAGAGACATGTACGGGTATAGGCTCCGAAACATGTTCTGAGTAGTTACCCGCTGAAGACCTTTTAATTTATTTGGGTTAATACAGCCTATGTCAAAATTTTACAGAAGAACGTGGTCAATGTTGACAAAAATACTTCCATATGTATATAGGTTAGACTGACAGGTTAGGTTATGAAGAGTAAAGAGTTCGGACTGTGTAATAGGGTAATGACTACTAGGAAGTGGTTCTGGACAAAAAGACACAAATACACGTACTTCCTTTGACGTCAGTTTAATTTGTTACCTTGGCGCAGCCAGACGCGCTTGAACCAATGTAAACATCCGCAGTTCCCTTTTAAAATGCATGATAAGTTTCCCTCCACGGAACCCTTGTGACGTTCTGTTCTCCAACAACCAGTGCTTTTTTGCATACCATATACTATGTCATTTGGAACCCGCAATTCACATTCAATTTTAAATTTGTTGGGTTCATGTCTATAAAATAAAGAACATATTGTTTTGCCTTTCCCTCAAAATGATCAGAAATACATGTACTCTTCACTCCCATGACAGCGAATTAAGGAGGAGGCAATACTTTTTTGTTTCCAAAGTACACTTTCGTGGTGTGCCCAAGGTGTTGGGTGCCCTCTCGGGGCGGGGGGGGGGGGGGGCGCCAACCAAGAATGCCGTTTAGCAGGCAATATGTTTAATGTTGTGACTTAGAATAGTACGCATACATATGTAGAGGAGCTTGTTTACCCGTTCCTGACATTTTAATTCAAATTCATACCAATGAAACCTTTATTTAACTGCTGTTTAACAAGCCTACATCACTAAAACCAAGAACACGATCTGGTTTTACAGGTACGCACATCAATATAGTCCGAATAATTGTGTGTTGTCTTTCATCGTTTGATGACAGTGGGTTGCGTGAGATGACTGACTGTGACAACATTTCTGACTGGTAGCTGCCAGGAAATTGTAAATTCAACTCACTGTAACATTTCACAAATGGTATGTCTATATATATCCAAGCACTATCTCGCCAAAGTCTATGCTTGCACATGTCTTACTACACTTGATACTGTATACCATTTTTTTCTTTGAATATAATAGGTTTGTTTTACCGAGGAATGAATCCAAATTGATATTGTTGGGCAATTTCACCTTTAATCTGAAAGCCATATTGTTTGAACTTGAAGGAAAATAGGTTACTAAAAGTCAAGAGGAGGAGGTTTTCGAGGCCATTCATAAATGTATCAAATTTTCCGGAAGATTTAAATTATTATGTGTGTTGGAATTCGGTAAAGCGTTTACCATGGCTCGCACACCGTTCCATTGTCCCTTTCTGATCTAACTGTGATTGTGTATGTAAACTATCTGTGAACTGGTGTTTTGCAATTTCCATGTTGTCTTGTGAATGCACAAGAGGCCTCCGTATACACTGGTGAGCCTGTTGACCAACTGTTTCATAATTAAAACCAAATCGCAGGTTCATGAATGACCAAAGTGTTCTATCAATTGAATTACAGGTGGTTCAGACTTTATAGTACTTGGTGTTCAGCCGGAGTTAAAGACATGAAAGTCATTTCAAGGTACAGAAGTTTAATAAACAACTGTGTGTATCATAAGCTTTAAGTATAAAATGTCCTACTCCGGAACCACATTTGAAAGATGCAAGACAGCGTACAAATTTTAGATCAAGTTCGAAAAACACATTTATTTAACATTAATGGGTCCCTTATTTAGCTTTCTCTACACATTCGTTTTACTTGAGCGTGTATCGCACGGAAGATTGAAGACTAAAAGAATAAAGATTTAGATCTAGTCAGAAAATAGAATGCAAGCCCTCAAAGTGTACGTATATGCCTGTGTACTTAAAACATTTTATGGCGTCATTTGTCCATCATTATACACGAGGACGAGTGTATGGGTGTTATTATACCGCGAAACAGTGACTTATATGTATAAAAATACTTCAATATTGTTGTGTTCAATCGTGTTTCTTTTTTTCCCCTGATGTCTTTAAAGATAAGTATTGCCCGCGGGTATTGCTGAACTCCTCAATTGTCATAAATACGTTTGTTTCTAGCAACAGCTGCTTTTATAAATATATTCCCCCTCCTTGAACTTTCTGACATATTGTGAGTATATATGACACCATTAATATCGAGAAGTTTATGGCAAATGAGGCGTAAAATATGTGCACGTCGACCGACGTGCAGACAATGAAATACAGTTTATGTGACGCATGGCTATTCATTCCTTTCAATATTTCAGATTCCATTAAATTGCTTTGAAGTATTGATTGACGGCAATATGTTTGGTGCGGGTTGACTGCTCTGATTCTAAGGCCAAATGTGAAATGAAGTACACAGTGCCTGGAAAACCTCACCTGTGGTCTGTTGCAAATACGATTCACTGCAGGTCATAGTGATTTACAAAGATTATTTTACCTTGTTGATATGTTCAACGTATGTGAATAAGAGTAATATTGGGACACACATTTTAAGTTTCCATTTGTTGTGTACCACTCTTCTTATTTCAGGAAGAAAAGAACCATGGCCGCGGCCGGCGCCCCGCAAAAATCGGTGAGTAGATTTCGAAATAAGCAGATTTTTTATTGGTTCCACATGCATCTATTTTGACACAGTGTATTCACATTGCACAGAAGACAAATTTGAGTCTTATACAGATATTAGAACGGTGAACATAGTTTTGATGACATTTAGTTTCTAAATGTGACAATAACTGTTGGTT
The DNA here is from genome assembly GCA_964020975.1 of Hermodice carunculata. NCBI lineage: Eukaryota > Metazoa > Annelida > Polychaeta > Eunicida > Amphinomidae > Hermodice > Hermodice carunculata. The sequence goes on along the minus strand of OZ026614.1, from coordinate 94,865,624 downwards.
GTTTTCTGCAACGTTTCATCAGTAAGTATTGTGGGAATGACTCGAGTGCTTTATTTATTTGAGTATCGGTACGTCTAATGACTAGGATTTGTTAACGAGGTATGTCTACTATAATGCTAAAATAATGTCCTTTAAATATCATGTATTACTGTTTGGCAACTCAAATATACATTTTATAAGTGATATGTAACATCTTGTAAACAATAGATTTTGGACACAAAATGAAGACTGTTTTTCACCCGTCAATTTTATTACACATTGCTGTTATATTGGACAAATGTGAATTTCAGGATCAGAGCACTTAAAACTACTTTGTCTTGTTAACTATTGTTTTAGGTTAAGCTCAGTACAGAAGCGTTACAAGAACATGACAAGACACAGAATCCTCAGTACGGGAAGAGGCGTATGTCCATCATTTCAAACAAAACATCCGATTCTGGGTCATACCCACATGGTCAATTGCGCAGACGCAGCAGTTTGAAAAACGTGTCATTGGCTGTCGGTGCTGCATTAAGCATGCGCAGAATGTCGCGACGATTTAGTACAATACGACCGGCAGAGATTCCTAAAATAAAACTGGAGAATACTTTTAAAATGAAACCAGATGAAGGACTAGTTTTCGACGCCGGGAGAGTTACGAAAGTCATGGAAGATGTTTTGCAAGTTTATCTTGGGGATGAGTCTTACAACTCCGATGACACAAAACGACTAACCTGCACCGTGGCTAATATAATAAAAGAGAGGATAAAAGAATTAAACTTTCCACGTTACAAAATTGTATGTAATGTTATTTTGGGTCAGTGTCACGACCAAGGCATAGAAATGGCAAGCCGAAACCTTTGGGACCCCATAGCCGACAACTGGGCATGTGCAACATTTAAAAACAAGACGTTATTTGCTGTGGCAACTGCATATGGTGTGTATTACGAATGATCTTCGCTGAGCGCTGAAACTGACAAACTTATCATGTCCGTGTTTGTTAGTTACTGTCGGAACGTATTACATTAAGACTGTTTCTTATGTATAAGCTTATCCTCCTAGGTCTCCTGAGCATAGAGAGACGAATAAGAGCGGGACTTCCGTCAGTTAATGAGACAAAGTAGAAAAGCGCTTATAGTTTCTGAAACCACATAGAAAGTTGGCTTCTACATGCGTCGGTAAAAATATGACTTGTGGGTGTGTATGTTAATGTCTGAAACACACCTAAGAATTACTCTTCCACATGTTACATATACGAATAAATCCGGGAATTTCTTACCTTTTCAATTTCTGACAAAAAATATTTAAAGCCGGTGTGCCAGAAAAGAGAGAGAGGTGAGCGTTTCAATGGTACGCACGCAATTTAAAAACAATGAATGGTGCAGCTATACTGACCGTGAAGACAATAACTATTTATCAGAACACTATGAATTTCTTTTTAAAATATAGAACGAGTCTCAATATTTACCTGTTTCAGTTCACATATTCGGGATTTGTTCAAGTCCGATAAAAGATATTTTTGTGTAATACGACATGCCCATACATACCATTTTTATTTACTGGCAGAATAGCATATTTACTCTACAGCATTATTACGTACACGTTCAGAACGGCACAGAACGGAATCTGACAAAAGATACAATTTGCAAGATGTACCCACAGTGCTCGTGCCAGTATCTTGCGCTCAATTCGGTGAAGATCTTGCCTCTAATTTTGTGGAAAAGGCTCATATATGAAACCAGTATCTCATTTGTGATGGATTGATTGCTTGAAATTATACTGGGACAATGTAATAGTTTTTTTTTCTGCTCGTTTATGAATATAGTGTGCGTTTTTGTTATTTTTCCCTATTTGTTACCCTCAGCTTCCAATATGAATAAATTTGAGAACTGACGAATGCAGTGTGCTGTTGTATTTATAGAAGTTTATTTACTATTTTCCACTATCAAAATAATGGTGATGATAAATTATGGTATCTGAAAAGTTGTTGAAAATTATGAGAAACTAGAATGGATCACTGTTTCCTGCTTTGGTGAAGTTTGGATGAGTTATTCTACTTGGTAATGAAGAAAACTGGTTTGTTTTTTTGGCGAGTGAAAATGCCTGTCGAAAATTGAGTCAGTTCCATATCTGGCTGGCTCAGGAAAGAATGCTACATTACCGCATAGTAAGATCCAAGGTTGTCTGAAACTCTTCAGCCTGCGCAGAAACTGAGGACTGAATGGTATTGTTTGAATTGCTGAAAATTTTAATACAGCAATAATGCTAGAAATTAGTACTGTGTTGTCTCATTGTACATAATTCTATTGGTTTTGCAAGGTGAATAAGTGTTGATTTTTCCGATGAAAGTGCATTTCCCATTTTTTTTCTCACGTTTCTATGTACATTGTCCAGTAAAGTATCTTTGTTCTGTATGTAGGTCTAGAGTGAATAATGTAAGTCACACTCTACATATTTTGTACTGATAAGATAACGACAGTTTTCCCTTTTCCATTCACAAGATAACTGTCACTGCTTCCCCGACCTCACTACAGCAAAACCAAGCAAGTTTAGTGTCGATAAACTATCTTCAAGAAGGAAGACTGCGACATATTCACTTAGATTGCATTCACCTAGATTGCACACTGGATTCACTTCAAACTTGGTGGGAATATAGCTTGATTGAATCTCCACCTAGCTCCTGCAGCTCTCACTTCATGTTTGCTTGGTTACTGTAACAGTTGTGATATTTGCCGGGGAGGGGTTGTGTGTGTGTATGTTTGTTTGTTTGTTTTTTTGTTTTAGTTTTTGTTTGTTTGTTCGTTTCGTTTTTTTTTTTTCACTTCTCCAAAATTAAGGGTTGGATTATTTTGAATTACTGTGTGACTATACCATGGATGAAACTTGGACAACATAGTTACTAGAAGGGGCTGCTCCCATTTCTTATTTGTGACTTTCAAATGCATCATATTCAATAAATGTTTAAATTACCACCGTATACCATACAGTTATATGCAATCCTAATGCAAATGCGCTACGTCTTTGAACACCACACACACACGCGCGCGCGCGCGCGCGCCTGTATCAAAGCCAATGGGTGTGCCATATAACAAAACTAGGTCATCAATCAAAATATGGAGGTCATAATGATACATGCATGAATTATTCGTTTCTATTTGACAACATCTTTCTTCCTTTCCTGTCTCATGAAACCTAACGCAAGTATATTTCAGGATTAAAATAAGACGTGAAGTAAACCTAGGTTTGTAGGTCAAATGTCTGGGTCACTATAACCTAGTTAGGTGCCATGGACTTTAATTTCCTGGTGCCGTGTGCATTGTTTCATGAAACTTCAGACATACATGAAGCCCTAACGGCCATTTGTTAATGAAACTAGATCATAGGGGTACCTGGATTAGTAATATCTCTATGCTGCCATTTCAGAATTTAGCTTCGCTTGACTTTGTTCACCTTATTCCTAGCCAATTCATGCTTTTTTGTTCAGAATAAACACTTTAAGTCGAAATATCGCTAAAACGTTTTATTCTATGTTTGGTGGGAATTATTATTTTCTAGAATGAAAGTATTAACTCGCTGTAGATCCAATGACCTAAACATTGTGACATCTAAATTGTGACGCGTCTGCATTAGTGATGTAGTGCATTAACATTATACACAAAATCAAATTTGCGCGAGGGGTATTTGAATGTAGTCACACTTGACGAGAAACAACTACGATGAACGTAAACAAGCATGGAACACCAGGTTTGCGTTTAAAGTAGGTTCACGGCATATATTTTTTTTACGATGAATACCCAATTAAACATAGAATAAATACAATCTTACATGGATGGAGAGTGAGTTACCATTTTTCTCTCACTCCCGATCACTGTTGGTGGTGAAAAATAACCGAAGGTCAAGAGTGATTTTCCCCAACAATAGCAATCCCTCGTGAGAGAAAAACAGTAACTCACTTTCAGCCATGTAAGCTTCTCTATCTACAAATATCCATTTTTAATCATTCATAAGGAATGATTTATACTGATGGAGACTCAATGTCTACAATCTATGCACGTATAACTGTTAACATTTTCATGCTCCAAATTTGGTGACTTTCGCCAAATTAAACTTGACGTCCCTGTATTAAGTTCATCTGTCCATTCGCTTTGATTTAATAAATAAACACAACGCATAAAAAAACGTCAGTCAACAAATTTCCCTTATACGCTCATGAAAACAATCCCTTTTGAAGTTTATTATATTTACATTTTTTCCTTATATATACAAATTAATTAAAATGATTTTTCATTCCTATTAACAATAACAAGCTACATACTCATCTAAAACGTCTTTTCTCTCTTCCACATAAGTTGCGAGGGTGGGAGGGGGGTGTCGAATAGAAAGATTAGCGCTAACCACGCCTCCATTACCTGGCTACTAGTCAAATACAAAAGAGGTACAAACACTTAATAAAAAGTGCCTTTGCAGATGTTCATTTATTTGTACATAGGCAGCTGTAAGTACAAGATTTATCTATGCTAGGGAAAAAGGACAAAATAAGCTATATTTTGCATAAAATACCCAGAACAACACAATGAATAACTAGAAAAATTTGATTTGCTTCTCAGCAAATCAGTCTGTGTGCATTGAAAACTTTTGAAGATTGCCTATTCAGTATTAATTAATTCCTGCAACAATATTTTTTTCACGCGCTATGTAAAAAACCTTGGAAAGGCGCAACAATGTCTTATAATTTTGAATATATTTAAAAATTAAGATTTTGTGTATTTGCCCAATTTGCATACATCAAACTGCTTCAACTTTGATTCATGGTTCATTGGATGCAACTAGCCTACAAATCTACCAACTGAATTTTGAATGACATCTAAGTCTATAATAGTTTTGAAGGTATTCAAGATTTTAAATTTTGTGTATTCACCTAATAAATTAGAATGCTACAACTTTGGTTCATGTTTCATTAGATGCACCTATGTCACAAACCAACAAACTGAATTTGGATTGACACCTCAATATGTAATATTTGAAAGTTATTCAAAAAATTTAATCTTGTGTATCCACCTAATTTGCATAAATCAAATGCCACAAATTTGGTTCACGATTCATTTGAATGCGGCTATGTCAAAAACCTACAAATTGAAGTTGGATTTGCACCTCTATTCATAATAGTTTTGAATATCTTACAAATCTATCAACTGAAGTTTGAATGACACCTCGGGCTTTAATAGTTTTGGAGTTATTCAATATTCAAATCTTGTCAATTCACCTTATTTGCATAAATTAAACTGCAACAATTTTGGTTCATGTTTCAGTGAATGCGGCTGTGTCACAAACCTACAAATTGAATTTGGATTTGCACCTCTATTTATTATAGTTTTGGATATCCTACAAATGTATCAACTGAAGTTTGAATTACACCTCATTCTATAATAGTTTTTAAATTATTCAATATTTAAATCTTGTGAATTGCCCCTCTTTGCATAAATCAAAATGCTACAACTTTGGTTCATGTTTCAATGGATGCGGCTGTGTCACAAACCTATAAATTGAAGTTTGACACCTCTATCTAACAAAGTTGGGAAGTTATTCAAGAATTCAATCTTATGTATTCATCTAATTTGCATAAGTCAAAGTGCTACATTTTTGGTTCATGATTCATTGGCTGTGGCTATGTCACAAACACATATGTTGAAGTTGGATTGGCACCTCTATTTATAATAGTTTTGGAGATATTCAACTTTTAAATGTTTCAAGTGCAGCTAATTAGCATAATTTCAAACGCTACATTTTCTTGTTCACTTTCCATTAGATTGACAGATGTCACAAACCTGTATGTACTGCTTTAAATTTTGTGTCTATCTGTAATAGATTCGAAGACTCAGAACTTTTAAAATTTTAATTGCTCATAATTTTTTACTTGAATAGCTAAACTCATTTATAATATAAAGTAAAAATTACTACATCTAGACCAGATTCCCATGCTTTGTAAATTTGGGCCATAAAATGACTGCAACAAGTGAAACATAAATACACTGATATACATGTATTTATAGGTATATGCATTTGAGCTTCACTGACACTGTTTACAGGAACTATCAAGACATTTACGTGACAATCTCTACAAATATCAACTATTACGCTCACCAAATCCACTGTCATACATAACATTCAACTTCACATAGCTCCTACAGAAATCTATGTATTTAAGTATTGAATGTCACCAGCTTGAATGTGTCAGCAAACTTAAGTTGTCAGTTTGCACAGGCAACATCCAACTTCATACAGCTCCTGATAAAAATCTGTACCATGGTACATGTACATATTTGACTATTGAGGTTCACCAACCTACTAAAGGTGCGGACAAACTTAAGTTGCAAGTCGAACATGGATGGAATAAAATGACTTTGTTGAGAGTGGCAGTGTTTGCAAAGGTTATGAAACAATGTAATAATAGATATCTAACTGATGAGCAAATGTCACTGCTGGGTCCAGAAATACAATAGCTGTGCCTATGGGAGCTCCGGCTGCATGCCCAATGTACCCACTGCCCTGACCAATATCCTTCCATGTTACAGTTGGTTATTACAGGCAGTTTGGATCTGCATTTGAGTAATAACTGGTAGTTGATCTGAATCTCCCTTAGCAAAGACATGTTAAAGTTTGGTTCATATTGCATTAGATGATGCTATATGCATGCCACTAACCTATTGTTGAAATGGCACCTCCCAGTCACCACCAGCTGACTGGGAGATGCTTCAGCCTCCTTGTTCAGGCAACACAGACAAGCTTATCCTACCAACACAGCCAGTCTCCCTGGAGATTGAAGGGTAAGCCACAGCTTGGCATCACTGCCTCTAATCTCATATAGGTACAGTGGCCAGACTCCCACAGTTCAATTATCTCTGGTTGCATAACAGTCTCGCTCTGGAAACAGTGACCAGCTTCTGGGCACAGTGAGGGAGCCAGGATTGTGTCAGATGCATGTTTATTGAAAGGAAATTCAGTGAATTTAACATAAATTAAACTTCTCAACTTTTTGCATGCTATAAGGTTTTGCTTCGGCAATAGACCTACATATTAAGCTTTGAATGGCAACTCTATCCAAAAAACTTTTGAAGATATGTAAGGTTGAAAATTTCCACAAATATGCCCGTATTTTGCATACTTTTCAACAACATCACTGTTCAAAACAGTATGCACAACTTCACTACTAGGTCTATGACCATGCTAAGTTTGGTACTTTTCAGAACAATAGTGTCTGAGAAAAGCTGACCAGAAAACTCGCGCATGGAAATAAATAAATAAATAAATAAACAAACAAACAAAACAAACAAACAAACAAACAAACAAATAAATAAACAAACTAACAAATAAATGAATAAATAAAGTATCTGAGGAAAAATAAGAAGTCTGTGTTCATACACAGACTTAAATATCAACACCACTGCAGTTACGGAGTTTGGGGATCTATAACTGATGCAATCAGTGTAGAAGCCAATGCTTCAACAAGGGTCAACGATGTTTTAAACGTGCAGTTGTGGAATGGGCAATTTGAAATCATTACAGCCTTATAATTTTGATTTGTTTAGCTCTGTGGCACTTCAATCAGTGATGAAGGTAGGCTGGATGTTCTGCAAGCAATTTCGTTGCTGGTACATGGGAGTGGCTAATTCCTGACAGGGACAAGTGCACCAGAGGCTTCATGGACATGTGCATGACCTGCATCTGGGGCTGTTCCAACGTTGGTAACATCAACAGAACCTGAATGTACATGGGAAAGGGCAGCACTAAAGGCTTGTTTTTGTTGTGTAGAGCAGATTCTAGTATATGATTTAACCAAATCAAGCATTTTGCATGCCCTTCAAGATGTAGGGGAGGACTACGTTGGGGATTGGAACTGGACTGTGTTCTGTGCTTGGGTGAAGCCTTTGAAAGCATTGTAGATCTCGTTGTGAGAAAGTGTTTGCCTGTCCATTTTAGAGTATGGAAACATAAAAGGCCTGAAATATCACATTTAGTTCAAAGCATGTCAACACTAACATACACATTAAGTGCATGATCTTTTTGTCTCATCTGGCCTGTTTATTTATTGCTGACATCAAAGCCATATTGTGTGTCATAAACAAGACTATCTTGTTTTGCGACTGACGAACCAAGCATGAAGAGCTGCTTCAATTGGTAAAAACTCTAAAATCATAATGTTTTATTTCAACCAGGTTCGTGGCCAGACCCCCCCCCCCCCCAAAAAAAAGTACTGACTTCTATTGGTGGCCCCAAAACCCCCATGAAGCTGAGGCACATGTGAAGAGCATTAGTTAGTCCGAGTTCAAGCAACCCTTGTCATAGATAGAGATTCCCAATGAAATTTGTAGAAAACTCAGCCATAAGTTCAAGTCATACCTCGTCTCTTTAGATACCCTAATGTGATGTGGTTTAGAAACTTTTTGATGAGATGTAGTAACCTCCTAGGAAAGGCACGCCCATGCAGAATCACTTGAAATGCCCAAGACAAGAGTCCCTGTACAGACTGTATTTCCCCAAGATGGGCAGACCTCTTCCTTATTAAATTTGTAATTTCTGAACGGCACTTAGGTAATTTCTCTTGCAATAAATGGGCCTCCTTGGCAAAGGTGTCTAGTTCTACACCAAGAAATGTTTACTTCCTTGCTTGTGCCATGGTCTTACCTGGTGCTGCTGTTCACATAGGACTATAAATTTTGACAGGATTTCTTGGCAGGACCAACAAATGTAAACTCATGGCTGGCTCCATGGTCTTACCTGTTGCTGCTGGCACATCCAGCTGTTCACATAGGACCGTACATTTTGACAAGCTTTCTTGGCAGGATTGCTCAGACTGTACAATGAAGAGAAAATCATCAAGCACTTTCACTATATTTGCTATTCCCAGTTTTGTTTCTGCAATCCATTTAAGTGTCATACTAAAGGATTGGAACCGAGAACAACTGGATGAGCTACCCATTGGGAGGCAAATGTCATAGTCGAAGTTTTTCTGCCATTGTGTGCCTGGTAGGGGGTGATCTGCCTTTTGGACAAGACGAATTCTGAAAGCCTCATGGATATCAAATTTTGCAAGGTATATCAGGTCTTTTGTATCTACTATTGCATCTTGCACTGTTGCGCATGTGATTGAAGCTAGTTCCTCTGGTATGAAGTCATTTACTGAATTGCCCTTGGGATATGAAAGGTGATGGATCATGTGGTAATTGTTAGGCTGGTATTTCGGGACGACCCCACTGGTGACACATGAGAAAAGTCAGGGAAAGGTGGTTCCTTGGAAGGGCCTATTATGCCACCCAACTTCGTTTACTTTTCTAACTTCTATGTGATCACTTCTGGAAACTCATAAGCTGATTTCAAATTTCTTGGAAACTCTGTTTTGGGCAGATGAAGACAACCTTGCCTAAAGCCGTCCTGGAAACCGCAAACTAACATTCCACACTGCCCTGGGTGATATCCCTCTAAGAAATGGCCCAGAACCTCTGCTCTAACAGGCGTGGCTACCCCTGGATCACATGTATCTCCCATTTCCCCTGCCCCTGGGGGCACCACAGGATGGGGACAGATCTCCCAAGTTGACAAAATCTGCCCTCTGTGATTCATCTCTGGGGGAAAAGTCTCCTCAACACTGTTTGTAGGAGCAACGAAATTGGTTCCCACCTCCCCCTATAACTGCCGCATCATTAAATTTGAAACAAACATGGGGGGGGGGGCGCTGTAGACAAAAGGGCTTCTATGGACGAAAGGGCTGGGAATGTATGCGCAACTTTGAGCACATGGAACGTAGTTCCAGGGGTTTTTTTTAGAAACCATGAATGTGGGTTACCTTCCCAATCCAAACAGAAGTCGATATCATAGTTTAGCCATTCAAAGTTATCTTTGGCCATGCCGGCAATATGGTTGGCATAGTACATCAGCCCAGGTGCCTCTTACAGGTTTTTCAGGGTTAGCACTGCTGCATACAGGCGAAATGCATAGGTTAACTCATGTATCATTTTCACCTTGATGTTCCTATGGGACTTGACCTTCTTGTCAGACTTCTTCTTGTGGAAAAAAGGGTGGGGTGTCTTTTGGCCTGTCATAGCTCATCAAACTCTATATACTTGTTATGCCAAATTTTCTTCCTCATTTTTGGGGGAACCCTTGCATGAAAACGAATACTTGAGTAATTAGCCTGTGATCTAATTGATGTTGGGGCTGAAATACTACTACTGCTAACATTTGACACTTGCCTACAGTTTTTGGTTGCTCTCTTTACTTTCTGCTGTTTCAATAACAGTTCTGTTTTCTCATTCTGGGCCTCAACCATGGTTCGCAGCTAGTTTATGCCCACATTTTGTGGTATACTACTCTCACTAGAGCCTCTTGGCTGGGGCTCTATCAGCTCTCCCTGCTTCCCTTCTTCTTCCAGGGTCTCAGGACCTCTGGGAGGGCATTCTTCTTGCTACATGTGCCTGGCATTCTGCAGGGAAAGAATTAAACCCAGAAAGGTTTGCTTAACAGGCACTCAAGGTTAGTGATCACACTGTATTAATCGATTTTGTTTTCTTTTTCTTTTTCTAAATGTTTAAATTTGACTAATGTGGAAAGCTGTACTTAGCCAGATTAAGCCACATCACGCCATGGCTGACTCGCGAAATGGTAAGTGTCAATCTAGTATCCCAGGTCCAGCATCCATTAATATATTTTTAAACTGGGCAGTAAAGGCTGTCACCAAATACGTAGAACAATGTTAATAAATACATATTTGACTTAATATAAACACACTGCTAGACTCAGGGTGGCAAAAATACACAAAATAACACAAAAGCCACAACTGCTGGGAAATTACTGAGGGTGAATGATGCACCACTCAACATGAGCAACACACACAGATGGGTCACAGAGGTGTGAAACACTGTTTTTTCTCTTTTTATGTATTTTAAGCTGACAATATTTATATCCAAGATGTATGTAAATGAAGCTCTTATTTAAATACCACTGATTCTTTGAATTTCCATGAGCCTCGGTGAACCCAACACAACACAGTTTGTGGTGGCCAGCTTCATGCAGGTCACTTAAGCAGTTCCAAATACCACTCTTCAAACTCACATGTGATGTGATTACATATGTATATGTACTAGTACTTGTAGTGTTCAAAACGTATTTTACATTCCGTCTAGAAATGGACCATGTAACTGTCCATGCCATAGTTTGAAAAGCCTTACTCTTACTTATATATTGCAGCTGGTGCATATTACCATGTTGAGGTCCCAGCTGACTCTATTTTTGTGTCAATCAAGGTTATCAATCAGTGTATACATACATGTATGAAAACTGCACATTAGCTCTGTCAAAATACCCCTTGAAACCTTGAAAACCCATGTATTAATTTAGGGTTATCAGTATCTGTTTTACATACCAAATGGAAATCTTCTCATGGATCTTGGGCCCCACCTATTCGCTTGCTACCTGATCCTTCAGCGCCTGTAACACTGCACCTTTCATGGTTTGTAATATTTAAACAAACCATTATCACTGAGGTGTACACCATCACCATCCTGAAACCCAACCTTGCTACTCCGTATGACCGCCACAATCCTTTTAATTGCACCATTTTCTTCACATACCTTTCCCTTGCAGTCCGGGTAGTTGAGTTTTGTCCTACGTAGCAGCTGGCATATCACAACTTGTGTTATTCCCTTGTTCACCTGCAAATACTTGGCTAATGCTACAATCTGTGCCGCAAGTCACTCTGGGTCCTTTCTGAACTTCTGCTTATACAAATCATGTCCACCTGTCTGTAATACTGCCCCAATGTATTGCTTCTCGCCAACCACTGGGTGTAACCTTACCTCACCATTACCTAGCGCATGCAAATGCCCAGCAATTTCCTCCACTGTAGAGTCTCCAATTCTGTAGAAATCCACCTTAACTTCCTGTTCACTGAAGGTGAAGTTGGAAGTTACATTATGCTGCATTGATCCATATTTGAACTCTTCAAATCTTTTGATGTAACTATGCACCCCAACTAAAAACTGGGTTGCCATGTGATGCTGCTGCCATCTTGGCCTATTTCGGACAATGGTCAATTCAGTTCAAAGTTTAAGGTGAAGTTCGGGTTCTGTGCAATACAACAGAATGCCAATTAGGGCCAAGGCATGAATGAAGATATGTGACTATAGTTGAAATAAACTGTTTCTTACCTCGTCTTGATTTAGACAAATATTGTGCCCTAGGAGATCCTTAAAAGCTCCTGGCATGGATGCTTCAGGGAATGTTTGGTCAAACGGCTACCAAACCCAACTATCAACATCTCTGGCTCTACTACATGTACTGCAAAAGACCTAATAAGAACGAAGTGAAAAGAGAAAATAGTATGGCTACTATGGCACCTCCGATGCCCAGAGAAAGCCCCATTGTTGGGGTTAGACTGACTTCTTGATTGTATGGTTTTAACATATGCACTTGTCACAGAGCAAGATTTACATGGTAAAATAAAAGGAATATCTCAGCTGAACAAGTTTAAGTATAGAAGCAAAATGGCCTTAAAAGTATTAATGAAACCTTTCATAAAATGTTAAACTTACAATAGGTTAAGACTATTTTAGAGCAGTAAAGCTTGTCTAATCGGTGAAATGTCTGCCACAAATGAAACAAAGGCATTTTGCCATTTAAGCATCACACTTGTATGAATGGTTATATCCCACAGAGCCATATGCTGTGGCATCATGAGCACAAGCTGCCAAAATGTACTCAGTTTAAAAGTTGCACACACTACTCTGGCCGTATTCACAAAGAGCTTAAACTGATCCTGAATTTAATCCTAAAATGAAAGTCAAACTGCCTTTGGGCCTTATCTGCTGAATTGTTGGCCTAATGTTTGATCTTAACTTGCATTATTGATTAATCTTTGTTCTCCACTGTGATATGAACTTTGGAATTAAAGTTTCCATTTTATTAAATCAATCTCAATTTATTCCATATTTCAATCCTGGGTCAAAAGAATAAATACTGGATCAAACTAAGATTGATTTAATAAACTGAACCTGCAAAACCCTTCAATTCATATTGTAGCCAAAAGCATATATTGGCTTATCCTCGACGTTTTGGTCAAACATTGAGCCAAGGATTAAGCAGTTCAGGGCCCAAAAATTCACTGATATTAATGTTGGGATTAAAGTTAGGATCAGATAACATTTTTTTGTAAATAAGGCCACTACTCGTTAACTCCACAGGTGTCAGAAACCAAGCGACACCTGTATATGTGTTGTGGTAAGTACACAGGTTTTGTATGAGAGTGTAGGTGATATATTGCCTCCTCATAACAAGAAAGGGTACTTCCTATCATTTTTTTCGATAAGTTTTTGCAGCCATGTAAAATAGAAATTTAAGTGAACTTAGCAGCTTCCTTCCTTTCAAGCTAGCAAATAGACATTGTTTGTGACTGAACAATTACTGACATCTACAGAAAAAAGGTTAGAGCAATTTTCAGTACTGTACATGTGCTTGTTTCAGGAATGACTCGCATCAGAAGGCTCAAGAAATTATACAATTTTAACAAAGAAAATGACAACATTGTCCCTAGAAGCTACCTGTACGATTGGCTGTGTTGCAAGTCCACCAAATATTTATAATTTATTTTCTTTAAAACAAATATTTGAAATTTCTCAGATAAGCATAAAGTTCAGATAATAAATCCCACTATGTTTGTGAATATTTCAATATTTTATGCTACCAAGTATCTACATACATTCCTTCGATAGTGATATAGACCGCAACACCTAAGTTTTACTACAAACTTCCATTTTAAAACTACAGAAAAAACACTGTCATTAATTTTGCCTGTAAAAAGTTTTTTTAACATCTTCAAATTAAAAATGCCCAATACATTACCGATATTGACAGGCATACTAATGATAAAAGTTTATAATTTATATTAATGTTGCTGAAATGGACGTCATATTTACTTTGAAGATTGGTACTTTTAACATGCATTACCCTATGCCCACACGTGTCAACCACCGGCGATGCCCTCACCAGTCAGTTGGAGGTGACAATATTCTATGCTTTGCTGGTTCTGTGAAAGTAATCAATCGTGATGGAGCTGCGATGTCTTCATGGAATGGTCAAGGCAACGAAAGCTCCCGTTCTTTCAATGTTAAAAAACCAGGTGAAAGTAAATATTTTGAAATATTTTTTTCCATAAATGCAGTTGATTATGTGTCCACGCATGCATTAATAGCAACCTGGCAGTAACGATGTCAGGACTAGTTTGGTAGGAACGTTCTTCCCTCCTCATCCCTCCCCAGCTTGGTCAAATTATTTGCATCAAAGGAATAATAAGATAAACCATTACGACATAACTATTAAGGTAGCTTGCCATGCTTCTTGAATGTATATGTAAGAATTGAACGTCCTTTCAGTTGTATTCATCATCATTTGATATCAGGTTGCAAACACCAGCCACAGGATACTATTGACAGGATGTTTAATTCCTAAATGATTTGTTGAATTGCTTTGGAGCTACTTTACTACAACAATGAAAAGACGTACCAGAAAACGTACACCGAGACATTCTGGAGCAAAGAAGATCAAGCACATTAATTTTGTTGACTTCGTGCGCTGTAACACGAGGTCTACTTACCACCACTGGTAGGAATAATAAAATGATATTCCCTTTAACTCTGTCAAAAATTTGCTCCATACGCTGACAATTTTGTGTGATAAAAGTATGAAGATTAAATTGGAGAACTTTGAAAATAATAGATACTAATGCTGGTTTGCTACTCATGATGATGAGGGTGATATTACTACTATTAAATATAACATTATAGTTGCAACTCATGGTTATATTACTGCTTCTGAATATAACAATACTATTATAGTTATTACTATCATAGTCATTACTATTATAGTTATTACTAATATTGTTTTTTCATCACCAGAAATGGTACGATGAACGTAATGGTACTTATATTCAAACTTCGTGTACAAGAAACATAATCAAACAAGGTTACCAAAAACACTGTTCGAGTATAACTGAAACTGATTTATGAGCACAATATCAAAAGATGTCGTATGAAAGGAAGAAAATCCCAACAGAAAATAAAGAAAATTTTGATAATCCCATGGCCACTGAAAACACGTTCAGCTAACCCATCAAGCACTGTGAATAATTTTATCAATATCATTAATGGCTGCATCGAAATTCTCCTGGGCATTTTTGACTCAATCAAACCTGTGTTGCAAAACAGAACTTTTAAACTTACTTTTTACATGAAAGTGACCATTGACTGTAAAATTATTTCACACATCAAAGGATTGTCATTGGAACTTGCCAAATGTGACGAAGAGTAAATTTATGGCCACTTTGCAGTTTCTCTCTTTAAATTCTGTATCTTTATGTCGGGAGTCATACACTATTGCACATTTGTGGGGGTTGATGGGTGATACCCAACGAGTAATTGGAGTATTCAGGTATATCAATACTGGACAATACTACGAAATATATTATGTTTTGACGTCAGTTAATAATACCTCAGACACAAAGACATAAGCAAGTGAGTTGCGAACACCTGATCTGCAAGTCTGTATATGTGTGCAGCCCCACATCCACAAACCATGACTGTCCATCGCAACACCACAATGTCAACGAAATCAGGTGTCAGACGATCTATTCTGTGCTTGTGAACGTATTACCTTGCAATAATGGCCCTGATGTATGGGGTGTCAAGTGTAACATCAATGTTGTGGTTATTTATTTCATTTCATGGACAAAATCCGTAAACTCCAACAATTTCGTCCAAAGAATTGTTGAGTATATCAATTTTGTTCACAGAATCTATAAGTTTTTTAATTTTGCACACGAAATCGAGCAAAGCTACCAAAATCGTGTATACCTACCAATTTTGTCCACAACATCCTGTTACTCTGCCGCTTTTGTCCACGGAACTGAATAATCTTAGGATCCTGCTGAAAATCCATATCGATTCAGTCAACAAAATTGCCAATCCATTTGTCAGTTTTGTCCACGAAATTGTAATATACAATTCACAGAATTCAACAAATTTTCACAAAATTGTAACCCTTATATGATCATGTGGACGAAATCGGGAAAGAAAATCACGAAATCCAATCAGTTTCACAGAATTCATTCATGCCTATGGTTACATATCTGTGCGCATAGATTTGAATTTCACAAAATGTCACAACTTGTTAGTGCTGTGTTTATCAGAGACACATAACGGAAATGTGGTTGAAACCCAGGACTAACAAATAAATGGTTTGAGCTCCTTTCACTACCACACTAACCACGGACTAGCTATGTACATCAAAGGCAATTCTCAGGAATATATGTTGTGTCACTCCCCAGAATTACAACTGATTACAGGGTTATTCTATCCTCCAAAAGGAGAGCCCCTACTCCTTGTTTTTATCTACAGACCTACTGCAATGTGCAAGACACAAGTCATGACTACTTTTGACCATGCCTTGACCAAACTACCAGAAATGTATCACATTGTCTTAGGTGGAGACTTCAACTTGACTTCAGATGTTCCTGACATTATTAGAATTACCAAAAATGTTGTCTGCATCAATGGATAACAAAACCAACACACACCAAAGGACGCACACTAGATCTCATCTTCACAACATCATCTTGCAACTGCATCCATGCTGATGTTTTCCCTTTATCATCTACAGAGCATTCCATTGCTTTTGTCACTTTACATTGAACGGCAAGTACACTTTCAAGCACGCAGTTGAAGCACCATTGTATTTCCATAACAATCCTATTTGAAACATGATTTACACTATGGATAATAATTGTCATGCATTTTTCATGTCCCAATATTATAGCTCTTTCATTTTCTCCATGTTCTTTGTATATACCACATCAGATATTAAGGAACAAGCTTAATTGGTAAATGATATCTTACATACAATTTTATGCCTAGTTGGTGCATTCTTTCAACACGTACAACAACTTTTGCAAAATATTGTGTTGGGGGACATAGATCCTTTGGATCACTGTGCACTTGTTTCTATTAGGCCTACTATCCTTTTAATTTTTTGAGCACGCCAAATGGTCACAATTAAAACATTGACACATGTACGAGATTTGTTACTTTCTGATAACGTCATCAAAAGTCTCTGATGGCATGGAATTCTATGAAAGTTTTACAATTCTGTGTATTTTAGAAGCTTGTGAACCAAAACTGAGGTACTTTGTTCAAATTTCGTGTAAGAAACTGATAAATTTAACGGTTCTGTTGGCAGAATTGTATATGTTTAGATTTCTGTGATCAAAACTGTTATACTCTTCCAATTGTGTGCACAAAATCGACTAAGCTATGGACTGTGAAATGTTCTTCAAATTTCGCGCACAAAATGGGATAACATATGGATTGTGTGACATGTATTTCGATTTTTTGCACAATTTGATCAAAAAATGGACTGCGTGCACAAAATTGGAGAGATTTTTAAGATTTTGTGGATGGAAGCTGTACTCCTATAGATTAGGATAGTCTGTCCAATATCTCTGGAGACCTGCCTTAAGGCTGTTTTCAGAAGAAGCATGCACATTGGAGTA
Organism: Hermodice carunculata; assembly: GCA_964020975.1. Lineage (NCBI taxonomy): Eukaryota > Metazoa > Annelida > Polychaeta > Eunicida > Amphinomidae > Hermodice > Hermodice carunculata. Next base: position 94,848,055 of record OZ026614.1, on the reverse strand, counting down.
GCTCGAAGTTGTTCCAGTCATCTAAGACATGGGCTCCAAAGAAATTTGCTGGAAAATATGATACGATTCTTCTGAAGTTTATATTTGTGTCCTGGTGTTCTTGTGCTCAAGGTGAGCTCAGATATCTCGCTGTCCATACAGACTGTGCATCTTTTGTTGGTGTTCAAAATGTCAAAGCAAGGACGTACATCTCAATTGCAGTTTTTTAATCAATCAAGCATTCACAATAGGGTAGATTCTTTCCTCGATGGTCATTTTACAGAAAGTAAGCCCATGTGTTGCAAGCTTGTGCTTAAGGGCCCGCAATAAATGCACTTTTCGTTTTTATATATTTATTTCTTTTATTTTAAAAACTTGCTGTTAAGGATAAAAAGAATAAACAATTAAATATATGTATCATATGGAAGCTTTTTGGACAAGTATTCTGTCGATAGAGATTGATTAAACATAATTACTGAAATATGAGCCATAGAGAACACTGATTTTACTTCAGACCATTTTGAAAATCTTTTACCACGACACATAATATTAACCAGGGAACCCAATGCAGCGTTTGAAATATAACTTTGTTCTGATTCTGAAGGCAAATTTTCGAAAGCACTTTGAAAAAAAAAAAAAACATGAAAGCTGACTTAAAAGGGCCAAATAATTAAAAATAAACTTAAGGTTAAAACAAAAATATGGCTCCCTCTGCAATACTGCCAGGAGATTCCTGCTGCCCCAAACCCTCTTGGCCCCCACCTACCCACCCTCCACTACTAGAATATATATATATATATACATATATATATATATATATATATATATATAGAGAGAGAGAGAGAGAGAGAGAGAGAGAGAGAGAGAGAGAGAGAGAGAGACTCATGCAGAGCAGCCTTCTACACTGGCAAAGAAACCTTCTACGCCAGCAAAGGCATAAATGTCCTCCTCCAGCATGATCAGGTCCTGCAGGTAGTGCAGTGCAAAAGTCATAGACAATCGCAGATGGCAAGCCTGAAGAATACTGACAACAGCAACATCCCTTGGGGCTCGGTAGGAGGCATTAAAGAGTACAGAAACACATGATCCATATTCATAAATTCCAAACCCAACAATGACAGCAAAGGGATTCCAGAAAGGCTTGTACCTTGTTGGCTCTAGCCGAGAACTGCTTCTGGGTTGAAGGCCTATCCAAAGCATTCTTGTAAGCATTCAGGTTGGTCTGCTTAATCCATGAGGAGATTGTATTTTGGCAAGAAAAGGGTCGACCTCTAACCCCTGGCACCATCCCTGTGGGAAAGATACCAATGCAGAGCTCTCAAGAGACACAAGACTCTTTCATCAGTGGGTAGAGCCATATCCATGGCAGGAATGGTAAAACCCCTGAAGGCCATAGATGGATCTGAAGCCACTTGGTTCTTTGCAAGGAAGACCAAGTGAGGTCTCGGGGTCACCTGGGAGTGGTCAGGCAACCATTGGATTCGTTCATGTGCCAGACCATGGATCTCGCTTAACATCTAGCACAGAAGCAACTGTTCAGAAGAAACAAATTTTTCTTTACCAGTATTTAAGGTCCATCCTGCAAGGGTACTGTAGGCACTCAAAGGGCCACCTTTTCAGCATGACTAATACCAGCCCAAAGTCCCAGCATGGTGTAACCTGCCTGTCAGCTGGTCTGTCCATGTAGAAGGAGGCTACAAGCACTGACATATAAGGATAGCTCCCTATGTGAATGTCTAGGACGTTCACCAGGGTTGAGGACATGGCAGACCAAAACCTGTCTATAGTTGTCAAGCTCTTATGAAGGGCTTCCCACTGGTATGGCAGAAAGTGCACAGAGACCATGGATGTGTCCATCCAGTGCACCAGTCACAAAACACCTTCCATCAAGCCAAGTATACCACTAGAGAAGAGTCTGGAAGCCCATTTCTGGCAACTCTATCTGCAACTGATTCTGAGAAACCTCTGTTATGCATGTGCTGTGCAACAACTGCCAAGTGTGGAGGTTGAGCACTTGAGGGTTCCTATGGGACACACTCGTCTGTGATTGCACCAGAAGTTTCAGTCATGTTGGTAGATGTAGTAGTGGCTTGACACTTAATTCCAGAAGATCCAGGGACCAATCTATTCTTGGCGACCAGAGGGTGACTAAGATCAGACTGCAATCATCACACTACACCTTCAGCAAGACCCTCTGAAGGATCTACAGAGGGGGAAAGTGTTTCTCCAAAAGTAGCTCCAGTCCATGCTTAGAGGATCCACCACTAGGTCCTGGGGATCTGACACAGTGGCACATAAACTGGAAGTTTTGCATTTGCACTTGTTGCGAACTGGTCTATGTGTGTGGGGTAACCCACCTGGCCCACATGGCCTGAACAACCTGTGGGTGGAGCAACCACTCCATCCCTAATGATTGTCCTCTTCTGGAGACTTGATAGGCCTGGACATTTTATAGTCCGTACACATGCCTCACATGCGGACAGACGTCGTGTGAAGCACCATGGGGTGATGTGTCTGGCTAACCCCACCAGCTTTTAGGAGCACTTCCTGTCCTGCAGGTTGAGTCAGGTGATCGTCATCCTGTTTTTGCACATTGTGAGAATGTGTTTGTGCTCCATTAGGTCCTGGAAGTAGAGGAGTGCCAAGCGTATTGCTTCCAGTTCTAACCAGTTTATGTGATGGAACATGGCTTGTGTTGGCCAAAAACCTGATGCTATCTGGCCCTCCATGTGGGCTCCCTAAGTGGACTGAGAGGAGTTCATGTACACAATGAATTTTTGCCTGACATGGCATCAACGTCTGACCCGACATGCTGATCTCCCACTCGGTCCACTTACGAGGTGTCAGTGGTCCTCAGGGAGCACTGGCACCTGCACTTGGTAGCCCTGGTCCTTCAACCATCTGTCCTCCTGAGCGTGCTGCAAGGGATGATGGTGTAGGCAGCCCAAGGGTACCTGGGAGTCCATCAAGGTCAGGGAGCCTGTCAGGTTTGCCACTGCCAGGCCAAGTGAGCCTGCCAAGTCAGAAACACCTTGGGGATCAGCTGGAATCTCTCCCACCCATCCTCTGAAGGGTGACAGATGAAGGCAATCAGAAAGACAAAGATGTGCTCTGGCATTAGGCTAGACTTGGGTTGATTCATAATAAGGCCTAAGCATTTGCAAAGTTCCAGAATGGTCTGTGTGTGGCAAAGCAAATCTAGGTGCCATAGCGCCTCGATCAGCCAGTGGTGAAGGTGTGCAGTTACAGCCTGCTAGAAATGGATGAACACCAGGAATGCTTTGGCAAGGCCGAACGCAAGTGCCCCGAACTGGTAAACTTGGTCCAAGAATGTGAACCCAGGGTTCACAGCTCTAGCTCTTGCCAAGGACTGATAGGGCAGGAAGTCAGCAATGTCCGCAATATGCTGGGACCAAGGATGTATTCTCCAACCAGTGGACAGTCTGAAAACACCTTCCAATGACCCCAGTAAACAGTCAGTGAAAAGGATGGAAGCCTGCCTCTAGCAATTCTATCTGTGACTGATTCCAACAAACCTCTGTCAAGGATGTGCTGTATGACAACCATCAAGCAAGGGGGTGGAGCACTTGAGGGTTCCTGTGGAACACGCATATCTGCAGTTGCACCAGTAGTTTCAACTGTGCTGGTAAACGTAGCATGTGCTTGACACTTAATTCCAAGAGGTCTGTTGACTACTTTGTCCTCAGTCACCATGGGGCGGCCAGGATCAAATTCCAGTTATGTGACCAAACCTTGTGCGGTAGCCTCGGGTGGGTCTGTGGAGGTGGACAGGTGTATGCCCAAAGGTTGCTCCAGTCCATGGCTACAGCATCCACCCCGTAGCGACTTGGGGTCTCGGATGACATTACAGTCTATTCCTTGAAGTATACTTTATAAACCAGATTGTAGGTCTTAAATATGCTTATCTATCGAGAAATTTGAGATTCTGCAAATTCAAGCTTATTCTTGGAGTCTGGTTTCACACTCAGTATTGACCTCAGGGGCCCGAGACCCGGGGTCATTGACTGCACAGGCCACAGCAACCCACCAACTATCGTGGAACAGGTGAAAGCTCAGTCGTTAACATCAGTTTACTTGATTGTCATTTTCTTTTTTAAGTGTAGGTGTAGCATGCCATGATATGGGCCTGGAACCTGACAGTTTCAAAATTGGCTGAAAAGCCCATTTCTGCATCTGTTTTGTTTCTCCTTTGTCTGCAAAGCAGGCCTTCTACCTCCAGCAATATAAAATTCTCAAGGAATAAAAGTTGAGTCTCTCCCAAAATGCAAGTTTCTTACAAGAGTTCTAAAATTACAGGTAGGGGTTGATTTAGCTCAGACCTGTGAACTGAGTGCCTGTACTAAATTGTAGTCATTCCTTGGTCTTGTGCTGCAGTGATCACTGAATGTGAATACAGTGGTGAGCGCATGTGTACTCGACTTAGCCTACAGACACAAGCTAGAATTTGTGGAACTTCAAATGTTTTGATAAATTAGCATATCTAAGACCCGATATTTAGCTGGCTTATAAATTATACTTCAAGGAATATAGTACATGTGTAAACTATACAGTTCGGGATGCTATGGAAAATATTGAGGGTCTGCAGTTGGGTTGACATAGGCTCCGCAGTCCGCATCGGCGTCCACATTTTAGTATGTATCATCATGACAATTCAGCAAGCTGTGGATTGACCAAACGATAGGAGACTGTCAGCTTTACATTGCAAACTGCCCAATATTGAATGAAATTCTGAATGTCTGTTGTCCCTTTCGTCCATTTATTTTAACTTTTAGCCTTTTTTTCTGTTTGGCCTATTATCCTTTTTAATTTTCTTAGTGGGCCAAACAGTCAAAATTAACACACTTATGCATGTACAAGATTTGTTAATTTCTGATAACATCGTCAAGGGTCTCGATGGTATGAAATTCTAAGCTGTTACACTTGGCACGCTAGGGTTCAAAATGTGTCATTGTACGAATTTTGTGGACAAAAGCGATAAAGTTTTAAAGTTCCATGTGTTTTAGAATTTGTGAAGAAAACTTTGTGTGGCTTTTGTGATTTCAAGTTCAAAACTGAGAAACTTAATGACTCTGTTGTTAAGAGAATTGTATTATGTTTAGATTTCCGTGAACAAAACGGTAATACTCTTGCAATTGTGGGCACAAAATCAAGTAAGCTCTGGATTTTGTCAAATATTTTTCCATTTCAGAGGACAAAATTGGATAACATATGGATTACGTGACATGTTTTTCGATTTTGTGCACAACATTTGTTTAAAAAAATGTATTGCGCGAACAAAGTTGGAAAGGTTTTAAGATTTTGTAGACAAAATTCAAAACCTTAATCAATTCTGTTGACGAAATTGGTTAATTTAAAGATCCTGTGGACAGAATTATAAACTTAACGAGGTTCCGGATGAAATCGATATATTCAACAAGTTTGTAGATCTCAATTTCAATTTTGTGGACGAAAGTGATAAAAGCTTACACTTTTGTGCACGAAATTCATAATATTATACAATATTTTGCACAACAGTGATAATTTATTACAATTCTGGGCTCAGAATTCAAGTTCAACAAGCTTGTTGAATTTTGTGAAATACTTTCAGTTTTGTGATATTTTGTTAGTTGTTTCGTCCACAAAATCGTAAGAGTAATTTAATTCGTGGTGGGACTTCGGTATTGTAATTTGTTCTTACAATTTTGTGAATCCTGTTGTGATTCCAGCCAGGAAAACGATAAGTATTACGATTTCGTGCGGGAAATGAATGATGTCACACTTGGCATCCCATAACCTGTTAACGGTCTGCATGAACACAGTGAGGCATGGATGGCACAAGGCAGACATTCATTCAGGACTATAGTCTTGACCAGCAAAATTTCCAAGGCTAACCAACGCAGCAAAGGTCAATAGCCTCAATTTTGCCAGAGAACATCGTCACTGGAATCAGCACCAATGGAAACAAGTTGTTTGTTCTAACGAGTCCTGACTTTGTGTTCGTCTCCATGATGGCAGGGTGCAAGTGTGGTGCACCAAAGGAATGCCATACACGCCACAACACACATCTGTTGACTGATTTGAGGGTGGGTCTGTGATGGTGTGGGCTGCTATCCCTTGGGATAACAAGTCTGCCATGCATGTCATTCATGGCACCCTAAATGCTCAAAGTTCCCGTGATGACATTCTGGACCAGATCATCATACCCTTTCGACTGGAAGCCATAGACCAGGGTTTCATTTTCCAGGATGACAACAGAATTAAGGCCTCACAGGGCAATCATCATTCAGGGGTTGTACCCCGATGCTCATACCCGCATATGACATACGTACAGGCCTTGATATTAAGAATTTTGGCCACTAGTCCCTGGGCTAGTGGCCAGCTAATTTTACTAGCCCCCACCAGAAATTTACTTGTCCCACTTTTGCCCTGAGGAATAGTTACTAGCCCAGCAATCTTTTGGACCGTGGACGAACTTCTGATGCAGTATCATAAATTGTAGGACTAAAATCTTAACAAATAAATGAAGCAATTGCCAAAGCAAAATATACAAAATAAACCAATTTATTACACAAATATCACAAAGGGATATGATTGCCATACATGACAAACCCGAAATCGTTCTCTTTTTACAAAAAATGTATTAAATAAATCCCAGAAAATCCTGTTGAAAAAGGAAAAAGTCACATTTTTGATGCTATGGAATGTAAACCAACCAATAAGCTAAAAATGCTGGAAATTAATTGTAAGTTGACAAATTCAGTCATACACAATTGAATGACTTTACATTGAGTCATGATCACCAAACAACTGGTAAAAAATATCACATTAAAATATTATGCACCATTAATAAAAAGGACAGGACTGAAATCATATGACAAAATCTATTATGTCAACAAACCAACATTTAAATTCAGTGAAGTTCAAGCACAATACTGTAGTAAATGATTTTGTCACATTTAGATATGAACATACAATATAAATATGATAAGATCTGACATTTTGTGCATTAGTAATTTATGCTTATAAGTCAGCACTAGGATTAGTTGGCCACTTCCCTGACAAATCATGTGGGCAAGTCAACACAACAATGTCAATGGGTAAGTTCAACTGTTGGTTACTTTACTGACTAGACAACAATAGGTAGTCTATGAAAATGCTGAGTGGTACAGAGCGGATTCTGAAAAGAGCATTACACAAGCTCAATCATTTTTACATATATATGTATTATGACATGTAACATTTGGATACACCTGCATTCCTTGTATCATGACAAATTTGGACGGATGAAGCAGCACCTGTTAACTTGAACTGAATTAAGATATCACAGCTAATCTTACAAACAGTATCAATGCACAAACATCTAGTTTATATTTAAAGTCAAAATGAAAAACTGTCTGGAACTCTCCACAACAATCAGTCATGTATAAAGTGTGAAGACAATAATGTTTTTTTTTGAGTGAAAGAATATTGTCTGACGGAATGATCAAACGTTCAAAGTATTCATGTCATAGTGACCTAGTGAATATCATTATGCACTGTCTTATTTATTTGCAGTCCAGATAGCCCAACCATATCACTGATCAGGAGAGACAGATTACAGGTTCTTACATGTCTGGCTGCTGTTTTCCCCTTTGACAGCCCTCGCATGGGTTAGATCCTGGTTCCTTTTCCTCAGAGAAGATGACCACCAATGATCCACACCTGCTGGTGCATCACAATCGTCTTGGTGTGGACCTTGAATCGAAACATACAGTAATCTACTCAGATTGTCAGTTGACAGAGAGGCACACCAGTCTGTTTTAATTCGCTTCATTGTTGAGAGACCACGCTCACAAACGGCCGTGCTGCAGGGCAGAATTAAAAAGATTTCCATTAAGATGGCCAAGTTTGGAAATCGCTCCTGGAACTGCATCACAACCAGGGACATCAGGTCTTTCAACCCATGATGGAGCGCTATTTTGCAAAGACCTGTGTGAATTATATTCAAGAAGGTCTTCTTCCTTGACCCCCTTTCCACCAGGAAATCCTCACAGTGAAGCCACAGGTTTTCAATGCCATCTACCCCAAACACAACCAGCTGCTGGCAATCCTTCAGCCACGTTGATGGATCAAAGATGGCAAAGTTGGATACAATACTATCCCGTTGCAGTTCTGCAAGCCTGTCCTCAAGATGAGTGATGATGTTGTCTGTAACAATCGAAAGAACCAGACTAGTAATTGTATTGTACTCAGTATAAGTCACCCAATGAGTATTTGGACTGAGGGTACCTGTAAACATTTTTTTAATGTCTAATATTTGTATATAATGCTTCATTCAGTGTGTATACCATATACCTGTTCTTGCATCTGAAATCAAAATAAAGCATGAGCCAAAATATGCTAATTACCAGTCACAGTTTTCCTCTCATCTAGCAGAGTTGTTTGACTGAAACCTTTCAGTGAGACACCTTTATATGAACCATTGCCATTTACAGCAGTCTCGATGGAAAGGTCAGCTGAGCTAAAAATGAAAACAATTGCCCTCATGTGGAATCTGGAATTGAAATAAGATTTATATTATATTAGGAGTCAAAACTTTGAATGAAAGAAACAAACCCACTGTTTGTTTGCTGAAAGACTCTCCATATACCCAATTATTTTGGTCATTTGCCTGAATTGTGACTGTCATGTATATGGCATGGCCCCGTACAGTCCAGATTTGAATCCTATAGTAACTATGGTAACAGTGTTTTGGGGTAATATTTGACATGTTTATATATACTGAGAATAAAATATTCAATAATTTTGCAAATTCAACAGAAGTTTGTTTCAGGAATTCCATACATTTGGAGGCCAGTATATAATATATCATCATCCCGATTAGTGCATTGACTCGGGACCTGGGTACCCGGGACCCCCCCCCCCCCCCCTTATACGCGAATACTTTCGACAGATGAATAAACAAATTATAGATCTATGTGTATATCTGCCTTTTTCACTGTCGATCTTCGTTCCAACTTTTAGTGCGCCTCAGTTTCTTATGTAGCAGTTTCCAATACAAGTTTGTTTTTTTATTGGTTCCTTAAATACTGGCTCATGCATCACACTTGTATATCCTTCGCATGTCAGCATGGCTGCAAGTCCAAATCGTGCACTGAGCATTGTGAGGAAACAATTTGAAAAAAAAATGGACGTGCAAGTTGGGAGAGTCTGCAAATAGCGTGCCCAGCGAGCGCGCGTTCTCAGCATGTGGCAACATGATAACTAAAAAGCGCAGTTCTCTGGGTGCAGAAACAGCACAAATGCTAGTTCTCCTGAATCTAAATAAAAAATTCAAGAGACAGAGGTACAGCTACAAATAAATTTATCCCTACAGACGGATATTTTATGCAAATAAGAAAGTTAATGTCACATGAACATTTATAGTGTTCGACCAGCTACAAGGGACGCATACGTACATGTAATGTTCTTTATGCCTTCTTCCTTCTTTTTCTTTTTTTTTTTTTCTCTCAGGGATAGGCAACATGTCGAATGGTCGTATTCCTATATATACTGTACCTGAATAAAAGCAAGTTTCAATATGTTTCTGTGTTTCATTTCAGTACGTTTTTTTCCGCAGGTACCTGTTGCGAATATCGGGTATTAAACATAGTTTATTTGCGGGTCCTGGGACCCGCTTTTTTCCCTAAGTCCCGATACAAAACTCTATCAATGAAATTGAAAAAAAAAAGCAAAGAAAAATGAAAAAAAAAATTAGATTTAGAGCGAAACAGGAATGTAACACAATTGATAAAATGCATTATTGCATATAACCAAATTGATTCTTCTCTTTTACAAAAATTCGTACAGTTTTTTATTGAATATTTTCGAGTAAATCACCCCATCATCCAAGGTCACATCTTTAATTCTGTATCGTAAATCTTAAGGCACATACTACAAATGAAGTTAAACTGGTCTGAATATGCATGAAGGTACTAGATTGGTAGCCTTCTATTTGTAAATAGATTATTATTTAAAAAATACATCTTGCTTTCAGCGTGCCTGTACTAGGCTGTAGTCCCTGGCGCTGCACACAACGCGTGTTGAGGGAACCTTGACACAGTACACAACTCGTCACTGATATTAAAAAAAAAGACTAATATCCGTTGTATAAGGCTTATCATCCTTGTGTTGTTTACATGAAGTTTAAGAGTGATTCATGCACATTTTGAATCAAGATAGTAATTGTAGGACGTGCTATCTAAATCTTGCGTGTCAAATCTACAAAATATAATTGCTTATTATGTGACATTCTTGATCGTACAGCCTGACAGCACGATAAAAACTTGAGGCCTGTGACAGACCTGTGCTCGACTGACTTTGCAAAGAGAGACTGAGGTAGACCTGTAACCTTCGAAATAAATATCAAGCTCATTTTCCTGTATAGGCTGCAGTTTTAAGACCATCATCATTGTTTTCAAGACCAGTCTTCACTCACATTGTTGGAGTCATTATTTCGGAGATGAAAAGTGACGGGATCCACCATTATCAAGATATAGCCACCAATTTTGCTTGACCTCTCCATGTCTGGTCAAAACTCCACAAGAAACCGTACAGGTAATCTTTTATTAGCATAGTAACGATAGGCCATGGATGCACTATTACCGAAATATTTAAAGCCATGATGTCAGTTTGACCTTTTGGGATTAAAATCAGTACTCAGACTCAGGATACTTTTATTTCACCATAATAAAGCCATTTTAGGACAAGGATGAATAAAAATAAGATATTCATTTCAGATATGATTGAGAATGGGTTACATTTACACGTGCAACATTGTACTATGCTCCAGGTAAGTTAAATTACATCATCACTAGAGGTATATGTGCAGAATAGGTAACAAAATCATTGGTTTATCGTATACTACAGGCATAGCAGTTTGATTCTGATCAAACATAAGAGGACTTATCTATAAAATACATTTTTGTGTGAGAAGAAAAACCAAATTTACTATGGGTCTGTACTTTATCCTTTATGATATTGGGAGTGTTATTTAAAGTGTCCACTAATTCGATCCTTATGCAATTCCGTGTACCAAAAAGTGTTGATCCTGTCACAAATATCTTACTCTGATTTTTTGTACGATGTTCATGAGTTAATGCAGCTCGTTGAATGGATAAATTGGCAATGAAATATACTGGTAATTGTCTGTAAACTACTTTGTTATAGAATTTGATATGGTGGTGAGTAAAGATGTCCTTTAATTTTAACATTTTAGTTCTTTAAAAAAAGGTTCTGTATGTGCAAGATCGTTATTCTGATTTATTATTCATATCATTTTCTTTTGCAGGGAGGCAAATCTGGAGTTTTTGTGTTTCCATGCTAAGATACAATAATTTAAGTGTGGCAGCATAAGAGAATTTCATAAAGTGGCAGAAATATTTTGTGGAAGGTATTCTCTAAGCTTGTACAAGATGCCAATAGTCTGAGATTACTTTGCACTTTTTTTCTATATGAGTGTTCCAACTGAGGTATTTGTCTCAAATTATAAAATTTCATTAATTAACAAATTCAATTCTTCTGTTGTTTATTACAATTTCTGGAAGAGTAACAGATTTTGGAGAAGTAAAAAAAAATCATAAACTTTGCTTTTTTGGCATTTAAGGATAGTTTATTTAGTTTCATTCAGTTTCATTCAGCCGCTCTTCGCTAATGTTTGAGGAGACAACCTGATTACGATTAAGGTTTCTGAATATTTGAGCTATACTGTGAAGAATTGTGTTACCTGCATATATTACGGGATGAAATAGGTTTGATACATTGGATAAATCGTTCATATAAATTACCAATAACAGAGGGGCCAGGACTGATCCTTGGGGCACCACAGTTTTGATCTCTGTAAGGGACAAATTGACATCATCAAAAGTTGCATATTGTTTTCTATTTTTTGTCAAGCAATTTTGAAATAGATGTAAGGATGTGTCTTGCATGCCATAATATTTAAGTTTAAAATTAAAATTTCGTGATCAAGTGCTTCAATGCTTAGGATAGATCCACAAGGACACATATTGGAGAATCTCTTTTATCAACATTAATAAGTAATTTATCAAATAATTCTTAGCAGAAGTAATGAAATTTGTGTTTCGGGTGGTTAGGCCTATACATTTTGGAAAAGAACTAGTGTTTGCAGTTAATGAGGAATATTTCTAAGGTTGAGAGGACCGGTTTAAAACCACCAGTTGCCTTTTATGGGTGACTGCCTGTCTCAAGTCAGGAGTGAAATTTGTTTCTTCACATTGGTATTGGAAGAGAAATGTTGCTGCTTTGGCAAGTCTTGAATCTCTTTGCTGTCATTGTTGGATTTGGAATTAATGAATATGGATCATGCTTTTCTGTACTATTAACATGCGAGTTCTGTTGAGTGCAATTCCCTAAAACCGTGCTGGAGATTGACGTATAACTTTTTTTCAATGTTCATGAAGTTGCTTGAACATTACTTTCTCAAAAACTTTTGAAAAGGTAGGCAGAATTAATACAGGTCTATAATTTTCAAAAACACTTGCATCAGCTTTCCGATAAAGTGGAGTTGCTTTTGCAATTATTAGCTTATCAGGAAAAGTGCCTGTAGCACAGGACTGATTTATCATCACTGTCAAAGACTTAGTGATTACGGGTTTTATCAATTTGAGTAATTTAGCTGAGATCCCATCATGACCACAGCTGGTTTTCCACAGCTGGTTTTAGTGTTAAGGGAGTCGATACTTTTTGCAACATCATTTACAGTGACATGTTTAAATGAAATATTGTATACACTTGGTGTATTTAGGTAATCTTTTTAATGTTTTATCTTTTGAGCCAGCTCATGTCCTAATTCATTTAAAGTATTTGTAAAAGGCATCTGCTATTTAGTTTTGTCCGTAGTTGTTTCTTCTTTGATTGTAAAAGAATCAGGGAAGTTTGATATTTTGTTTGTTTTGTTGAATACTTCCTTAAAGTTTTTCGTGTATTCTTCAAATCATGTATATATATATATATATATATATATATTGAAACAGGAAATAGAGTAGTTTATCTTTGCTAGATTAAGGTTTCTTCTGAGAATATTATTAGCTATATTTAAGTTTCTTTTACGTATGTTGTATTCAGGAGAGTGTTTATGAGTATCTTTTCACTGCTTATACAGTTTTTCCCTATGGCAATAGACATGATATTACCTCTAGTTATCCACTTAATTTTTTATGTTTGTGACGATTAACATCACAGGTTTTAATTGTGAAGTTTCTATATAATGTTTCTTCACAGACCTTTTCCAGGATGTTATAATTTTCAGTCGCATCCCCAACAGGTTTGGTGTTCAATTTACTGTATACATTGGATTTAACTGGAACACTAGAAAAACCAATATGAGAATTCCGTTTAAACATATTTTATTTAAAAAAAACGATTGGAAATCAGGTACATGAAAATTTGGGGGTGCATAATTTAATTTCTATATATTCTTTTATTTGTACCTTTACAAATCTAGGAAAATGAAGTTACGAAAGTGGTCTGAAATAGGACTTTTTAGAATAACCGAAGTGGAAGAGTTGTCAAAATTAGAAAAAAAATTGGAAGAAAGTTATCTATTCAAGAGCCTCGATGTTTGGCAAGTCTATTTGGTAATCTTGTTTGGGAAAGAAACTAACTAATGTGACAGTATCAAAGTGTGTACTGGCAATAAATTTCTCTTTTATCTTAAATAAGTCGATGTTAAAATCACCTGTAATAATTACTTCTTAACTTTGATTATTATTTACATAGTAGCACTGGAGTAACTTCATCTATTAAGTTGACATAATCCTCATTTACATCTCTAGGCGGTCTGTACAGATATTCTACCATTATTTTTCTTTTGGATTTTGTCGCTATTTATTTGTATAAATTATCCTTCCCATATATTATACTCTTTGTAGAGTGTCACCGTTAAATAATTATTGCACCCCCTTAAATATATTGCAAGGCCACCATGAGTTGAACATTTAAAACCATGTGTGATCAGATTACAGCCCTCTGGTTGCAGAAGTGATAAATAGGTCTGATTAGAGCGCCAGGTTTCTTGCAGACGTATTGCACTCAACATACACTGATTATCTTTTAAATTTTCGACTAATACTTTTATCTGATTGAATTTAGTATTTAGATGTGCTTAGTATGATAAATTGGTCCCTTTTTCTACGTAAAGTAGTATCAGATTTTCCAAATCATAATAGAGGGACATCTGCATTAATTATGACTCAAAACTAAAGATTATATGTTGTCTTCCATTAAATTGTTAAAATTTTGAGTTAGTAGATTTCATTCCATTCCTCCTAGGTTTAAGAGGAAATCATAACTTTTATCGTTATTTATCTTGTCTCAACCAATTACATCAAATATAAGAATGTCCCTGAAGAAGATCGCTGGTAAACGTTGCCTAAACTTGTTATCAAAGTTGAAGCCAACAATGGCTGTGCAGCAAATATTGGGGTTGGGTACAAGTGGTGCGTCCAAGAAAAAGAAAACCTATAAGAAAGAAACAAAGTCAAAAAGAAGAGTAAAAGATCGTTGATGAAAGAACCATCAGCTGAAGTTGTCCTGTACACCATGTGTGGCCGTCGAATGTGGAAACAGAACTATCAGAAGGAACTTATCACCAGTACCACCAGACGAAAATCTATATGTACTTTCCTATTAGTGTTTAATAGCAAGCATGCGCCCAGAATCTACCATTACCTAGACATTAGCCAATAGGTCACAGTTGCTGATATTCCAATAGTAATAATGCCAACATGTACTTGCAGGCTTGCCCTTATCAATCATTGCAATAACTCATTCAAAATCAGGAAATATAAATGGCATCGCGTAGTGAACAAATATAGGGCAGATTGAGTTTAGGTGCATTCCCATAATGTTTGAAGAGAGTCCAACATGCATTTTGGGAGAAGTCCAAAATAATGAACAAACCATAAAAATTAAAACAAAAACAAAAAAACAAAAAAATAATAAAAGAAGTTACAGCGCTCCCTGTCCAACAAGTTAATGTCTTGGGGGGGGGGGGGGGGTGCCTGTGCAACTTTTTTACCGATTAGCCAGAAACTTTTGGAGAACAATTTTTCAGATTTTACCAAAATCTGAACATAAAAGTTCATACAAATGTTGAAAAATCAATGGAGCATTGCCATTTGAATAAACTAAACAGAGACTTACATAAAGTACACCCCCACCCTCACTCTCAAGTTTGAAGTCAATCTGGCTGATGCTTTTGCAGAGGAAGTCAAAAATGCCCATTACCATTGCAATCCCCATTTACTTGGATCGTAATCAATACTAATACATGCATCAACTGACACAAGCCCCGCTTAGAAAAATCGTTGAAAATCAGGGTTCCGCATTATCACCACATACTTGACAAATTTATTTGACCTTTCCACCAGGTACACTTCCACCAAGTTTCAGCACAATCTTAGTAGTGGTTCTGCAGAAAAAGTCCAAAATAACTTTTAGATACAAAGATTCGTGGAAAAAAAAATTGAAAAATAAACGCATCGCCACCTCTTGAACCAATAATGTATGGGGCCCTACGCAATCTGGAAACAAACTGGCCTTGCAATTTTGTACATAAAAAATCATTAGAGCAAGACAATTTGAACAATTTCCTACAGGCCTACCAAAGGTACATCCCAATAAAGTTTTCAGCTGGTGAACATCTTCCACAAGTTAGGTTTACAGCTATTTTCAGTTTTAAAACAAACTGAGCAATGGTTTTAAGAAAAAAAAAGGTGTAAATAGCAAAACCACATTTTGTTAATGAATTAAAATAATGAATTAAGGTCCAGGGGTCCCTAGAAGAGACTCTATGCAATTTTGAAGCAATTAACCAAGTGGTTCCAGAGAAGATTTGTTTCAGGTTTAGCCAAAAATTTACCAAAAAATCATATAAAATCCAAAAATTATTGGAGCATGACCAATTGAACAACATTAACAGAAACTGACTTTCAATAAGATCTGGCAAACAGTTTTGGAGGATACGTTGAAAATGTGAACGTATGGATGAACGACGGACGGATGACTCACCGTCCAATAGGCTCAGCCGTTTGACAAGTCGACTGAGATTAAAACAAAAACAAAAACAAACAAACAAAAATACAAACAAACAAAATAATGAGGACTGGGTAGGTGGATGGATTCAGTTTTGATGAGTCTCTCTCAACTAGAATGATGCCAGCTCAGATGTTTCAATAACAGGCGCCATTTTGAGTGTAAATAATGACATGTTGTGACCCAAGTTCAAACGTTTTGCATTATACGTACGAGTCACTATGTCGTACGTCCTATCTCGTACGTATGGCTTACTATCCCGTACGTATGACTCGCTATCTCATACGTTCGAGATTTATCTCGTTCGTACGCCATATTATCTCGTATGTATGCCTTACTATCTCATACGTACGAGATTAATGTTGTACGTGCGACCATGGAGGTAGAAAGGTCTACCTCCATGGTACAACGTAAATATTATCCTATATATAGTACAAGATAAATATTTTTTCTCCTTGGTGCTAATACGCTTCCGTATATTTGTTCTGGAAAGCAAACTGCACCCAAACACCCCCTCCTCCTATAAAAAAGAAAACATCATTTCTTACAATAATGAGACAACTGAAGTATTCAACCAATTTTTGCTAGTCAGTGTAGAATTCCCGTACCTTAGACGACAACCCACCCCATCTACCAACTTTCGCGTACGGTACAAAAGCTTGGCTGGAACCTTTCGAATCCAATGAAAAACATCAAAAAAATTCGTCTGTCGCTTAAAAATAGCCCTTCAAGTCCTGATGGCTACAGTAACTTTCTACTCAAAGAAACTGGCTCTCGCATTTCTACATCTCTAACTGGAGTGTTTAACAGCTCACTGTGACTTGGTAAATTCCCTGTGTAATTGAAAAAGCCCTGCTAAAACGAAATCTGACATGCGGTCGTAATCAAACTGCCTGCCAATATGCTTATTATGTAACGCCTCGTAAGGTCATTGAAAAATTTGTATACAAATAAAAAAAACTTGAGGAGTATTTAATGGAAAATCAACTATTGGCCAGGCGAAATGCAGATACAGATAGATACAGATACAGATACAGATCTTTATTTAAACTCGGTGTTTCAACAGATACATTAGCTCACGAGCTATTATTACCGAGATACAGTTAAAATAAGATAAATAAAAGCTACAGAGCACGACTAAAATAGTTCGTGAGTATCGACAAATATATACAATAGATAAACTGGTCCGTCTTAACAATGGTACACTGTCACTGTAAAGGGTTTACTATTAAGAGCAGTTTGTGACATACATTCCCGATCTACAGTAGTTGCAGGTGCAGCTATGCCCATTCCATGTTTTAATAAGTCTTTTAAAGATCGTGAGATTGGTTGCATTTTTGTATGTTGTTGGAAGATTATTCCAAATCTTAGTCCCTTGGTAAGTAAAGGAACGTAAGCCGGCTTTTGTAGAATTTTTATGTCCATTTCGCAACTTAATATATGTATTGTCTCCACCCGCTATCTCGCAGCCCTCTGTGTAAAATAACCTGGAGATGAAAGGTGGAGTCAAATTATGCATAGCTTTGAAAACCTCGGTGGCCAATAGACGTAAACGTGAGAGTTCAAGGCTAGGCATATCTGCTTGGGCCAGCAAGGCATTGTAGTCACTATCAAAGTCATTAAAAACAAAAGGAAGAGCTCTCTCTTGCAGTTTTTCTAGTTTCAATACATTGCTCTTGCTGGTGAAGTGCCAGATAAGTGGGCAATAGTTTAGGTGACATAGAATTAAACTTTTGTATATGTACATTTTAGTGCTTTCATTCAGGTAACTGGAGAGACGCTTTAAGGCATTTAATTGTCTGCTGGCTTTTAGGCACAGCTCAGAAATATGTTTGTCAAAGTTGAGCTTATTGTCAAGCCAAACACCGAGGAGTTTGACATGATTTTCGCATTTGATGTTGTGATTTTCCAGGTTTAAATAATCTATTTCGTGGGATCGATAACTGACGATCATGGCCTGGAACTTGTCGGTGTTTGCCTGCATTTGATTTATTTTAAACCAGTCAATAGCTAGGTTTGTTTCTTGGAGTAAGATAGTGGTAATTTGGTCTAACTTTTTACCACTAGTATAAATTGTGTTGTCATCTGCAAAGTTGACAAGTGACGCTTGGTGATGGTAAAGTAGAGGTCATTTATGAAGATGTTAAATATCGCCGGTCCCAAAATGGAACCTTGAGGGACACCTTTTGTTAAAAATGCCCAATTGCTAAAAGTATTTCCAGCTCGCACCTGTTGTTTACGGTTTCGCAAGTAGCTGACTAATAATTGTATGCTGTCATTAGTCATGCCATAAGCATGGAGCTTGGCTGTTAAAAGATCGTGAGGTATACAGTCGAAAGCCTTGCTCAGATCCATGAGAATTGTACCAGTAAATTCTCTTTTGTCCAGGGATTTTTTCCAATCCTCTACTAGTCTGAGTAAGGCAGATTGGCAGCTATAATGCTGCCTGAAAGCTGCTACAAATTCAGATAAAATTTGGTGAAGAAAGGGATTTAGTTGAGCGTTGTAAATTTTTTCAATCACTTTTGATACTGCAGTCAAGATGCTGATAGGTCTATAATTAGACCTATCTAGAGGGTCTTTCTTCTTGTAGGCAGGGTTGACGACAGCAAGTTTACGTGCTTGGGGAAAGGTACATTGCACTATAGAGCTGTTGATGATTTGTGAAACAGGTTTACTAATATGATTTATTGAAAGTTTGAGTAATTTGGTTGAGATGGTATCGTAACCTGTTGCCTTTTTCTGATCAAGTTGAGAGATAAGCTTACATATATCTTCTTGATTTACTTCTTTAAAGGCAAAAGGGGAGTAGTTTCCATGTTCTTTGATGTTTTGTACACTAGGATGACGGCTTCGTTTCCAACGTTTTCACTATAAATATACTCATTAGTATTGTATGTGCAATCTGCAATGACCTGGAACTATGCAAAGACGACAAACAGAGCTCCGTTGCACGGTAATCTTGCTTCCGAGTGCCTTCAAAGCGGGCGAGGTGTCTGCCACGGCACAGCAAGCTCTTGTTTACAGCAGAGGTCCACAACACACAGCAGCTGAGACCTCGCTTCTATCATCCTTCTGGGAAATGGCTGCAAACTCCATTCCTCGCGTAAAATATACCTCAGTTTCGGAGCATGAGAGTACATCCGATGCCCAGTTTTCTTTATTATTATTTTCCTTCGCCTCCGGTAGGGTTGTCACCAAGGTCGCCGCCGGTACAAACTTACCTGTGTGCAATATGAACGTTTGTGCGCCTTTTTTTGTTCGTGTATGGATCAAACTGAACAAACTTAGCGGTTCCGAGCCAACATATTACGGGCCCATAATACTAAGGATAAGCTAATTATTTTGTGCTAAAACTCAAGGATCACACGTTAGTACACGATTATTCTTCAAACATTGACATTGAGGGATGACGACATACAGACAAGTCATCCCATAACTATGTACGTTTCCGATGACCAGGGTCAGTTCTCAAATTAACAAGCAATTTTAAATCGTGTTCAACGTAACATACCGGATACTTTGGATAACTTCTGAGCAGTTTGAATAAGTAATTTATACACAGGTCTGTCATTTTGTAGTTGTAGTATGGGGTGGGATGGGGGCTGTACTTGCATCAAACTAATTGCCTATGGCACAAATATATAAGGAATAGGAAGAGAATCTACACATTGTTATCAGTTTTCTGTGGACTTGAGTTTCGCTCAATACAAAGTAAAGTTAAATTTTGCCTATGAATGCACTTCTGATGTATCCACTGAACGGTTAACATGCTAATATTAACATTGTTTCCTTTGAAATAAAACTGATCTAGATTTGTTTTTTGGGGGGGAGGGGATACAAATTTGGCGAAAATAAAAATTCTGCACGATGGGTTTGCCTCTGAAATCTCAGGCAGAAAAAGAAACTTTCATCTTAAAAAGAGTGAAAAGAAAACTTGATTCAACTTCAAATAGACTTCAGAAGTAGAAAACCTATTTTTAAAGACATAAATTGTGTTTCTTTCCTAAGTTGCATTGATTTTTTTCTTCCGCACACTGAGTCCATTTACTTTCAATCTGAGTTAAATGTATGGTTTAAAATCTCAATTAATTGTATTTTCTTCCAAGATTACCTTCAAATCAAATATTCAGTTTTCAATATTTTCCTCTGAATTTAACCACTTTGTATAAGCAGCCATTTGAAAATCCATCATTAATTCTATTTAGCAATTGATGGAAAAAATATTTTCATGATCATAAAAATATACAATAAGCCCATACTTAAGTGTAAAAGCTTAAACAAAACAATAAAAGGCAACAGTACACATATAATGATACTGAGTTCTGGCAGATATCTTGGACACGGACCTTCTATCCAAGTTTTATCAATTCAAAACATAAATATATATATATATATATATATATATATATATATATATATATATATATATATATATATACTTCGGTGACGAATGGAAAGCACATAAATGTTTTTTCACCACCACCCACTTCCACCTCATCAGGAGTTTTAGCACAGGCATATTCGGTGATGGCCTGACACCCTAAATCGGTGTTTCCTTGTTTTATTGCCTCCAAATAGGCCTTGAAGTTTAACTGTGAGAAAATTTCGTTGGCCACATTTAAGCTGTGGCTCTCACGCTGTTTGAACGAGCTGTCGGTAATCATCATACCCACTCTGACTGAGTCTGAGCAGGACAAAGTGTGTGAAGTTAGCAATATTTAAGTATTTACGTAAGTTGATAAGCTAAGATGACGACGCAAGCACAGATATGTGTGGCTTAAAATTAGAGAACCATATCGACCCCACTTTCGAAGCAGGGGGTCGTTCACTTGAAATACACCTCTCCCTTTGAGATACTTGAAAGAAGTAAGCGTAATCGAGGGCTCACAATTACAGGGTACATGTATCATTACGATCTTCAAAGCGGGGATCGAAGTATGTACTCTGAAGCAAGCCAATCATTTCAAACACTTTAAATGATAGGGCTTGCACAATATCCAGATATCAGTAGTATCCTCAAGTCGGATTAACCCAGATATAACAGTCAAATTGTGAGCCACCAGCTTTTGCTCACCACATGTTTTGGGTCGCGTTTACGTTTTAAAACTTTCTGTAGAGTTTGTAATCTATACCAACACGATGAATACAAGAGACGTGCTCGCTCTGTGTTTGCTCTGCTTTGTTATATCACATACCTTTGCAGGTAAGTTTTGAAAACATTCACTGCAATTTGTTTGTTTGTTTGTTTGTTTTTTTTGTTAGTTAGTTTTTTTTTTTTTTTTTTTTTTTTTTTTTTTTTTTTTTTGTCTTTTGTTTGTGTTCATAACGCTTCTCTTTTTTCGGATTTTAACTGTTTCAGCAAAGGAAACCTTAATTCCTGCAGCAGATACATGCAACAGTTGATGTTACACTTTTATCTATTGAAGAATTATGAGTTATAGTATATTTGACATACTTAGATTTCCGGATTATGAGCGAACCCCTGGGAGTAGGGGCTACGTTTGTCTTTCATACATGAACGCCTCATTTGAAAAAGAAGTAGGCTAAAATATCATGCGCAATTTACATTTCTTTTTCGTGTTTTAATTGCACGGTGTGTCCAACTTGTGGCACATGTCCGTCTACGGCTTGTGGCACATGTCCGTCTATGGCTTGTGGCACATGTCCGTCTACGGCTTGGGAAACATAACACATAAAATACGTTGCCTTATAGTTGTGGCTGGTTCTGAGTTTATTTGAAGGAGGAGCTTAGAATTTTAAGTTTGACTAAGTGTTGAACTTTCAGACTGAACAATTTAAAGAGTGAATCGGTCTCTGGTAGTATGGGGAACACAAAAGTCTTTGTTTGCTATGTTCAAACAAGGAGGGTAGACATAAATCTCTGCCATCTTTGGTGCACACAACTGGCTTCATACAATTATTAGAGACGACAGCAACAAGAAAATCTATATGGAAACATTACTAGACCTTAAAAAATGCGGTCCGTGTCTTTGGATATGATTTGGTGGAATCAGTACTTGGAAAGTTAAATTTTATAATATACTCTTATTCATCTAGATTTCTCTTTTTTTTTTTTCCTAAAAATAAATGACCAGAGACGACATAAACCGAACCGTCAAAGAAATTTATGCAACTTAATATAACTTTCTGTTGAAGCGACTAACATGTTTGTCCATTACCTCAGCGTCCAGGTGGCAGTATACTACTATGGTTACTTGAATTATACTTAATTGAACAACATTTTTCTGAAACGACTAAATGGCGTTTATGGAATTGGTCACTGTTTCATTATTCTTCACAAATTTCATTGCTCTCAACTTTTATCTTTGAAAGTTTGAATGGAGATGCACTGTTTGCTTTATGTATGCCCGAGACTCCAATATAAATATCTAAATTGGAGGGTCACAACATCCTTAGTAGACTCATGTAGGTTACTTGGGTAATACTTTAAGCCCTAAATACACCTAATCACTTTATCTTGATACCATAATAATATCTCTAGCTGTCTTCTGGTGCACATATTCCCCTAAGCCTCCTGACCCGGTTTTGACCTGTTTTGTTTATACAATCATGGTTTTCAGGTACAAAACGTGCACTGCTTTGAAATGCATCATTCGACCTTGAACGCCAAGAGTACATGGTGCAGTGCGTCTACAAACCATATAACAGGCCATGATATATTATGTAATTTTCATAGATTTTTATAATCGCTTCCTTTCTTTCATGCATTTTTTTTCACACCGGGAAAGTAAATAAAAACAGATTCACAGAGCAACCATCAGGTTCGCTTTATCCTAGTTATGATTAACATTGGATACGATTATGCCATCATTTTACCTCAAATATTTTATGTATATAAGAATATGTATGAAGTATTTATTAGACTCTTTTATGACCGACAGGGTGGCACTTGAAGTTGTCATTCGCTTACGATTTACTCTTTTGCATATGAATACATCCCTTTAAATCTTTTGTAATGGAAGTGAGCAGCCAAATAATAATAATAATAATAATTTTATTTTCCCTCCGAATACACGAAGAAATACATATAAATACATAAATACACCACCGTCACATCGGTAAAAGTACAGAAGATTACAATATCAGATGATATAGGACGTATATACAATCTCAAATATAGCACATTATCACACACACACACACACACAACAGTCATAATCTACATAGAGTCAAATGATATAATACATACAATTACAAAAGGAAGACCAAGCAGTTATGTATGCGGCAGGAACACTGGTCCTCCCAGCCGCAGGCCGGCCGACCCGACGAACCTGCACTAGCAGGCGCATCTGGCCAGCCGCCCCGCCGCGTGGGGGCCCAAGATGGCCAATAATGAGAAACTTTAAAAGATCAGTGACAGAAGTCATTAAGATTTGGTTAAAAGCTGAACTAATTTACGCGGAGCACCGTAAGGAATATTATAATCATTATGAGAAAGGAGGTATCGCAACGAAAATGAATGCCCTCAAGTGCTGCCACCTGGGGTCCTAAATTCAACTATTAGGCATCAAGTTAACAAAACTCAAAGATAAAGAGAAGTCATGCAGACAATGTGGATCACTTTGTACTTGCTTGGTGGGCTGACTTTTTCAGTGTGATGTCATCAGGCAGTGGTCATATGATAATGTAGTTATCTTTTCATGTCTGTATGTGTACTTAGGTCTGGCAGTGTAACATTGCCTGATGTGTTTCCCACTTCTTGGGATGATAAGAAAATGGTTCACAATGGCCATGAATGCAGTAATACCTGATTAGTCACATGCTGGCAATAACACTTCTTTTCCCGTTATTTAATAAACTGAAAATGTGAAAAAGTCGTATCTATTGCTTTTCATTCTACGAACAACTGCATTCAAAATCAGAAAATGTATCATTTTGCACTTATTCTGTCTTTATAGATCCCATATACTGTTAGTTCAAGGCTGTTTACACCGCGGGCTTCAACATCCCCATGACGGCTTACTACTGACCGCGATATTACATTTCATCATGCGTCCGAGAGGGAAGCAATTAAGCGTCGCATACAGCGAGGGGAATGTAAAACTGTTATACAAAATGGATTGTTTTAAATGACAAATTTAAAGGCATATCTATCATTTTGTGGATAAAGGTTTATAAACCGACGCGCACGAAAGAGCTCATAAGTTTCAGATAAAATGTTCCTCAAATTATGTGGCATTGGATCGGCACCACATACATGCCATTTATATACCCACTTGTTCCACAGATAATATAAAAAAGCTAGTTGGCATGGCTTCACGTGTTGTGATAGGTATCAAAATTTCTGGGATACGACAACTTCTAATCTCTGAGATTTGTCTCAGATGGTGGTTTCTCAGGATATCTTGTCATCAGTTTGATGACAGAACAGCCAAAGGACAACCGTTTTACGGTTGGATTTTCTGATCCGACAATGAACACAATGGTGGTACAATTTTGAGGCGTTTGTGCTCAAGCGCAATGGTGGTTGCCATGTAAAATGTGTTCGGTCCACTGCGTAAAGGCACACCAGAAAATATTTCTTATAAAGAGTTCATAGGCTATAAACCACAGGAAACAAATTTCCTTGCGAATTTTTTTACACAGGCAAAACGTTTTACAAAATTTATGAATGCTGTTAATCCTGTTTTAAAGTACTGAGATATTTTGTTGAATGATGATGATGATGATGATGATGATGATGATGATGATGATGATGATGATGATGATGATGATTTTATAAGCTACCCGTTAACAACGTGGCTAACTTCATGATGCTGCCAAGACATTTACCAGAAACTAATCGGCATGCTGCACAAGTGATCCTAGCCTTATGTTGATCTCGCCTTGATTGCTTGTGTACAGTGACCTGATCAATACAAACTTTCCATTCTCCGTAGCATAATTAGAGACTCGTGCAATGTGAAAAACCTTGCAGAAAGTTTGAGGACATGCAAATAATGCACGTTTCATGCATGATATAAAAATACGCATTATCGTATTATTTGCGGTTTACATTTGCGCATATTAGAACGTTAATGTCGTCACGATCGTCTCGGGGGGGGGGGGGGGGTAAGAGGTTGTTTTGTGGTACCTCGGCGGGTTAAAGTAGGACAAAACCCCGACGGGCCAAATTTGGGTTTCACACCATCAGTGTATATTCGATTTCAGTATTGTTAAAGGACAACATTGCAAATACAAGCATAAACGTCATTGTCAATGTTTCAGCACCGTACGCTAGCTTTACATGTCCAAAGTATCATTATATACATGTATTCATTTTCATTTATTTTTTCTCAAAAAATAATTTGAAACAAAAAGTTCCTATTTGTGATTTATGTAGCGCCATCTACGGTCACAAGACAGATTTTTCATGCTTCCCTCAAGACGTGTTTACATGCATCATCAGATATGCCGTGTGTAATTCCACTCTAAACTGAGGCTGTATGTTATATAAGTAAAGATTGAATTCTTCGCAAGAAGTGACGATCTGGTAGACGTCTGCCATTTTGTTGTTCTGAGGCATAGAGAAACGCCATAAGAATTTTATCTTAAACTTTGCCCATATTTTATTCTAAAAGTCAGTGACTTTGACGTTATTTACCTGGAAAAAATGTTTTCATTATCAGTTGTAAATTTTATTAGCTTCCGTAATGAAAAGAGGTCTTGTCACCAATTTCGTGGAAAATGATGCACTTTCGATTTGCATTTATATACCTAGCTACCATCAATTTGTTTTGTTTGTTTGTATCACTTATTCCCACTTCTATCATGAACATAGTTTTTAAACTCAGACATGCATGGCCAGCTGGATTTACAGGCCACTTAACAGCTTTCTTCTTATTCTTGGCAAACTTATACTTAGTCTGGATGTTGGGACTTTGTATTTAAAATGATGGAAGTATTTTCTCTTTTTCTTGGCGGTTGGATAAATTAACCAGCCAAGCCCCTCTACAAAAGCTTTTTATAAAAAAGTAGCGAAAACTACTGAATGTTAGATTAACCATCACTATCCATTCCCGTGTAAGATAAAAAACATGGCACTAGCACGTGACACAAATGGTATAATATTACAGACTCGTTTGTTTTGCATGGATTGTGCAAGAAGTCACACACACACACACACACACACACACACACACACAAACACAGTGCATACATACATACATACATACATACATACATACATACATACATACATATGCAGTGGGACCTCCCTATTAAGACCACCCAATGGACTAAAAAAAATGTGATCATATTAGGATAGTTTTAACTAAGGATAAACAACAAAAGCGGGATTGCAAATTGGCGGTCTTATTATAGAAATAATCTCTTCACAGCGATCGTCTTAATTGAAGGTTCCACATTCAAAAACGGCCAAATCTTAATTTGTTTTCCACATGTTCATTCCGGTTTTTGTATGAAAGGCCCTCTCATGGATATCACTATTTCACAGTTCACGGAACATTTCATTACTATGAAAAGTATCAAAAGCCTTGCTAATATCAAAGAATGCCAGCCAAGCCTTTGATTTTTCCTCGTTCTTGATGCTACAAAGTGGCTTACGTGTGACGAAGTAGTTTCCAAAACTTTTTTTTATACTTACAAACTCCATGCATTTCACCAAATAAGCCATCGCACTTTTTTTCGTAAAGGGACAACGTTTATGTCTGCAACAACGATGCAAATACTTTGTACACATTTAAGGTTCTTCTTGTGACTCTGTAATTACCAAGGTCCCGCCTGCATTCTTCGCGTGTATGTTTAATGCAACTATTTGACCGACCTTCGTACAAACTTTCTACAAGTTTGAATAAATCGTCCAGTGTCGCAGTGTAATGCAAGAATACACACACACATACATACATACATACATACATACATACATACATACATACATATACATATATTACCCGAGTTTTTCGCTAATACAACAAAATTATCGACCTCTTTTTTTTTTTTTTTTTTTTTTTTTTTTTTTGCAGCTGTGATTCCAAACAAGTTTTTGTCACAGAGATATGCTGCCATAACCAGTTATGCGGAGGCTCAAAAGCGATGGAATCATAATGCAGCTTGTCACTGCACCTGGAAACTGACCTGTTTGGGCGACATACACTGTAGACTTATGAAGAAAAGCAAGGCGTACAAGTGTCAGCTGGGGTGCTGTGGTACGGAATGCGTGAAGTCCGATACTCTGGTCTAAAGGTAAGCTATAGTATCAGTTACCACATGTTTGCTGAACGTGGTACGGAGTTTTACCTAGCCTTAGTCAGCAATACCACATGAGGGCGACGCGCCAACAGTAGGCCTATAATCGGCTCGATTGCAGGCTGATTTGGAACTAAAAGGATGTACAATTAAGATTAGATTATGAATTGTTCTATCTAGGCCTACCATAGGCTATATGGGCTGAGGTCTAGACCCCTCAGTATAAGGCTCAGGTCAGAGGTTCCAGGTGATGATGGTAGCACTTGTGTAGTGGTAACAGGATAGGCTGGTGACTGCTGAGACAGTGATAGGCTTATCTAAGGGGTGGCAAGTGTAACTTCCAATTTTAAAGGGTCCGCACCATAGAAAGGGGGAGGGAGGTACCTTTTCTGTTTTGGGGTTGTCCGTCCGTCTGGATGTCCGTCCGGATGTGCACATTCTCGTTACCGCGATATCTATAGAATGCCTCCATATTTTTTGCTGAGATTTGGCAATGTGCTTACCTTACCTGGCAAAATGAACTGATTAGATTTTGATGTCGCCATGACCTTATTTGAGCAAATGGCAGCCTAATTACATGCTCGTTACCGCATTATCTCCAGAATGCTCCTATGTATTTGGCTCAAATTTAGCAGCATGCTTATCTAGCATGCCAAGATGAACTGATTAAATTTTGGTGTCACCACGACCTAATTTGAGCAAATGGCAGCCTAATTACATGCTCTTTAGAGCTCCTTACCGCAATATCCCCAGAATGCCTCCATGTACTGTGCTCAAATTTGGCAATATGCTTACCTTACCTGGCAAGATGAACTGATTCGATTCTGATGTCACAATGACCTAATTTTAGCATGTGGCAGCCTGATTACATGCTCTTTAGGGCTCGTTACCGCAATATCGCCAGAATGCTCCAATGTATTTGGCTCAAATTTAGCAGCATGCTTATCTAGCATGCTACAATGAACTGAATAAATTTTGGTGTTACCAGGACATAATTTTAGCAAATGGCAGCCTAATTACATGCTCGTTAGAGCTCGTTACAGCACTATCTCCAGAATGCCCCCAATGTATGTCTAGTTTGTGGTTTTTTAATTCATTTCGTGGACGAATTCCGAAAACTCAAACGATTTCGTCCAAAGAATTGTTAAGTATATCAATATTGTCCACATAATCCATAAGTTTATCAATTCTGTACAGGAAATACATAAGTTTACGAATTACGTCCACGAAATCGAGTACAGGGACCAATGTTGTCCAGATAATATTGTAAGCCTACCAATTTTGTTCAAACAAATCCTGTAAGCCTGCCGATTTTGTCCAAGCAATTAAATAAACTTCGGATTCAGTAGAAAATCCATTTCGATCCTGTCAACAAAATTGTCAATCAATTTATCAGGTTTGTCCACGAAGGTCTAACATACAATTCACAGAATTGAATAAATTTTCTCAAAATTGTAACCTGTGGCCGAAATTTGGAAAGAAAATCACGAAATCCAATCAGTTTTACAGAATTCATTAAATCATGTTGTTTCATTTTTGTCATTTCTGTGCGCAAAGTTTGAATTTCGTCCACATAATGGAATAAGGTTTTCCCTTTTGGTGCTTCTACAAAATCGAGTTATCTTTCAGTTTTGTCGAAATTATTATTATCACAAAATACCAATCATTTTATGCACTTTGTCGACTGAAATGGTTTTCAGTTCTCATTTTCTTGCAAGATTTAACCAGTTTCGTGCACAATATTGGAACGAATGATACTTAATGGATTGTGTGCACAGAATCACAAAAAAAATTACGAAATCGCATAAAACCAAAGAATCGTTTTCGTGGTCATTTTCGATAGTGCCTAAAATGAATTGCAAAGGGCATTGGTCTCCATGTGGCGCAATAAAATTCAGCAAGCTATGGAAGATAGCCGTCGTGGGCGACTCTATGGCAGACGCAACGCCAAATAATGAATTGTTGGATGAGCAACAGGAAACTACCATGGTGATTATTTGATCATAATTCAGCTAGTATAAATTCTCGGCTTTTTCATTTTGCCGGTTACTTTAGTGTTTTGATTTGGCTCATAAATGGAAAGAAGCAGACCAGGAGACTATCAGCGCTACATTGCAAACTGGCCAATATTGAATGACATTCTGCCTGTTGGTTGTCCAATTCGTCCATTTTTTTATTTACTTTTAGTCTATTATTTTAGCATTAGGCCTTTTATCCTTTTAATTTTTTTAGCGTGCCAAATGGTCAAAAATTAGAATAGACGCATGTGCTAGACTTGTCAGTTTCTGATCATAATGTCGTCAAGAGACTCTGATGGTACGAAATTCTAATCTGTTACACTTGGCACGCTATATAGGGTTCAACACGTCACATTTTACCAATTTTCTGGACAAAACTGATGCAGTTTTTGGGATTTCTTTTAAAAAATTGAGAAAATAAATGATTCTGTGGTAGAGTTGTATTATCTTTAGATTTCCGTGAACAAAACTGTTCAATTTTTCCAAATATGAAACCACATTGGTTTGTTTCTAAGTGCAAACAAGTAGTATTTTATCATACGGGTAGTACAGATGCGTACTATAAATCTGATGGTCAAACCTCGTTTTCATCAAACGGGTGATACGGATAGGTACTATAGTTCTAATGAATTTGTGTGGGTTTTCATATTTAATGATAATTACAATATGCTGTTGGCTCCTTCTTACGTGGACATTTTTCGAAGTCTTTATAGTACATGGACTTGTTGATCTTAAAGTTTGTCTTTCTGTTCCTTTGAATGAATAAGGTGAAATTTAAAATGTTTTCATATTCATTGCTTTAAATAGTAGGCTATTCTTACTGAAAATATAATAAAATCGTTGCCACGTGTTTGCTTCCCGTAGTGCGGATTTTTACCTAGCCTCGGTCAACCATACCACATGAGGGCGTACTACGTTCAGCAAACGGGTAGTTACCGATAATAACAAATAAGAAGCAAAAGTACAAGAGTACATAAATAAATGTTCTTACTCATGGAGACCACTCTATTAATGTTTGACAATAAGCTGATAAATTACACCATTTGGTTTGATTGTATTTTAGAGCCGGGCGCAATGTCAATCCGTCGTGCAATTGTTTTGTTTTCATCATATATTTACGGTTGAAAATGCAGCCAGATATTGCCATTATAGTCAAATGTACCTAACGAAACAGATGACCAATACAAAAAAAATGATGCAATAATAGACTTCCTCTGCTTAAAAAAAAAACTAGTTGTCTGCAGTATAATTCGAAATTAATGTTACAGAGACGCTTCATGAATCTCCGATGAAAAACATGTTCTTTTACTGGCAATTTTACTACAGTGACAACGTTTGTGCGGGAATAATATTCCTTTACCAGCAGTCCTGCAGCGTCATGATTTTTCTATTGAAATTTGCGTTGTAAAGATAGAGTAAATTATTGACAACGTGCACAGCTTACGGGCGGATCATAGCTTCAAAGTTAAATACACTACATAACTAGAGATTACAGTTGTTAATTGTACACGTACAGTCCTTACCGAAAAGCCCGTCCTACTTTACTGGAAATTCTGCAATTTTTATGATGGGACCTTCAAATACATACAATTCTGCACATAAATATGCTGAAGAGTTCCAAATAATTGCGACAATAGTATCCTTAAAATATTGTATTTACACATTTGCATGATTCTGAACAAATTTGTGTTTGGCAACAATTTACTTCTAAAATAAATAGCAAAACTGATCACACAGCTTCTTCGCTGCTCATCTATTTGAACATTAACTTTGCCACACGATATCTACGTGGGTCTGCTTGTTTCCAGGTAATTTGAGTTATGCTATGTGACCAAAGGATACGAAACTTTTATATTACATTCATCCTTAAATGTTGCACTTAAATTCATAACTATGGTCTATTAGTCAATGGACATTTTTATTGTACAATTTACCTCCTGTCTGAAGGTAAAGCAATGGTATAATTTATTTTTCAGACACAGAAAATGTATTTTGGACGAGGACTCTATATCTGGACCCAGCTTGACTAAAGAGAATGTAACCAGTCTAGAAGTACCATGTGTCGTCATATAATCGCGTCAGAAGAGTTTATCATGATGACTAGCTCGGAAATAAAATATGTGAGGCCGGAAGGAGTGCAATATTAATACTCGTACTGTGACACCTGTGTAAATTAATTTTATACTTTTATATCGAATAAGTTAAGACAGCAAAACTCTCCCTTCAAAAAGGTCGAAAATATCTACAAGTCATGTGTATTTTTTACATTCATAGCGCAAAACCAGAAACAAATACAACAAAAATGTATCGGGATACCGTCTGCTTTTCTTTGCGCTTTTTTGTACGTGGGGCCTCCGAACATGCGAAGACTGATTAACTTTATTAAATGCCGCTTGTCGGAATGCAATAACGCAATATATATATATATATATATATATATATATATATATATATCGCAGTTCAAAGCAGCGTGGAATCTTGGCAGCATATCTGACAATACATGACTTTGGCTGCAATCGAACATACGCAATTAAAATGAAAAGCAGACACTTGTGTGAAAGGCCATCGATTTCTTTCTGAGGATTAACCAGCTTACCTCACAAACTCTCATTCAATTACTCATCTCTTTTATAAATTTACTGCCGCCTTTCCCACTGAAGGCAGATGTATTAGAAAAGACATACGATCTGATCAGCATAATTTTGATGAAGTGTATATACACCTGACAGTTGACAGTAATTAAATTATTTTATAGAAGTTATTTTTCTTATATATTATGATGAAGTTAAATCGATGAGAATCTTGGGGATCAAGACAACTAATGTCATGACAGTACCTTACAAATACGAAGGACTTCCCATAACTTTTAAGAACTGCAGTGCTATGCCGTTTCACTTGCAATTCATATACATATCCCTGTATAAAGTTTGCGGCAGCTTTGACTCAAACTCTGCATAACCATGTCTGGCATACTTGAAAGCAAGTTTATTTTAGTACTTGAAATCATGCTTTTTCCAAGGTATGGGTTCGTATGTGTTGCTGCTTTAAAGTGACCCTTTGAGGTTTTGGTTGCAGAATCGAAATCGTTCGGGCAGCCCAGGAACCGAGAGCGAAGCCCAAACGATTTCGATTCTGCAACCAAACTGAAAAGGGTCACTTTAAAGCTTATTCTGAAATGTTGCTGCATAAAAGTCCTTCAATATTCTCCACAAACCTGACAAAACCACTAATATTTTCGCAAAATCCTGTGTCGTCCAAGTTTTTCCCCGGCGTTTTGCCGCTCATCCAGCTGTTTTGAAAATTGAGTAAACCCCCACATATGTTTTGCAGGGCCATCTTGTGGTTATGAAGGCAAATTAACCGATAGGCCTAAATTCGGTTGATTTAAGCAAGATTTATTGCTGATTTTTATGTGTCCTTTATGTAGTCATCGCTAAATACCATATATTGAAAGAGTACAACTTTCCGAACAAAAATCATGGCAATGAAAACAAAAAATACAAATCAATTGCACAATATACTGCATCAGCAGTAGTGATTAGGGATGGGTGTGTGTGTGTGACAAGTAGTTCTGCAGCACTTTTTAGACCATTTCAGTCATATCAACTTAAATCGGTCAGGTGACCTGAATCCTGCAATGTTATTGGTCACTCGCTGTCATGCATCCTCAATCATTTTAGAATCTCTCTCAATATCTGAGTCACCGGGCATACCAAATATGCAGCAGTGGCGGGCCATTTGTGTAGCACGAATGATATCCAGTGGTTGACCTTGTATAGATATGTAGATGTGAGGCTTTTCTTATCAGACAAAAGCCATGTTTCGGAGGCCCCGACATTTTTCTTCTTTCATTTGTTTTATACGAGAATAAATGCATCTTGTTATTTATATTTATTTATTTACTCTGAGTCACCCTTTCGGAGTAAAACTGTTCCTACAAGCATACATTATCATACAAATTGACTAATGCTAAAAATAAAATATTTGCAAAGAAGTATATACACATTTTTAATAACTGATATATGAGCAGCGAAGTTAAACATAAAACTGAAGAAGAGAGTGAGATGTAAACAACGTAAGCTACGGTGTAATAAAACCTTCTATGTTAGAAGCATGAACGTCTCCCGTTCGCCAGAGCGAATCGGGCAGAGTTCCAAAGGATAGCACTACTGTGGGCAAAGGACCTTTAAAAAATTGTCTTGGAGCCGCGAGGCACCACAAACAAATGCAAACTTCTGCACGTATTTGTAAACTCAACCGGTAGTTGCATTATCTTTATTATGACTATTATCGTGTACTGCGAGCTCAAAAGTTTATCTGACTTATTTAGTATCCTATTTAAGCCTAAAAAATCGAATGGATGAGGCCTTCTGTTCGTTTGTTGTGCACGTGTGTTTGTACAGGGGTGGAGTTGCGTAAAGACAATGCTTTTTTCTTCACTTTTAGGTCCCGCCCATGTTACAATTAATTTTATTCAGAAATAAGGGTCGTTTTTGTGAGTGTTATTGCATAATATTTACATTAAATCTAACTTTTAGCATAACAAGTATAAGAGGGAGTCTGGTGTGTTATCAGACCATAACACATGTGTCCCGCCCACATTCCAGTAAGCAACGCCCACCTGGGTTTCCGGAACTCAGCACTTGAACATGCTGGGCAAATCAGTTTCTGGCAGCTTCTCTTAATTCTATGTACGAAATTTCCTGTAATGAGCCTAAAAATTTAGAGGCAAATGTGAATATAAGCAACGAGGGTCGCTTCTGTGTGTGGGTTATGGCATAATGACTCTAGTGATTGAAGCTGGCATTGTTGGCGCAACGCACATTTTCCCCTTAATTTTCTGCTAGATTACACAAAATTTAGAATTTCAGTGCATAAATTAAGAGAAACGACCACAAACTGATTTGCCCAGCGTATGCTATTGTTGAGTCTCGGAAACCCAGGTAGCAGTGGCTTATTGGAATGAGGTGTGGGGGGGGGGAGGGGGGACACATTCACCTTTGCTAACACGAAACCCTGGTACCCCTCTACCGATGTGGTTAAATGTTCAAAACAAACGACACGCATGCATAAACAGTCGTGTGTGTATGTGTGTGTGGAGGTTTTAACGTGGGCCTGATCGGATGTATCAGCTGTTCTCTCTCTCTCTCTCTCTCTCTCTCTCTCTCTCTCTCTCTCTCTCTCTCTCTCTCTCTCTCTCTCTCTCTCTCTCTCTCTCTCTCTCTCTCTCTCTCTCTCTCTCTCTCTCTCTCTCTCTCTCTCTCTCCCCCGAAACCGTATCGTAGGCCTATAATACTGTTTTTATTCGTATTTGCTTGTTAAGATAGTCCTACAGTCTTTTTGTAGGCCTAATCAAATAAAATTCCGAGACCAATAATTTACGTGCACAAATTTCTCGCCTGTTTGGTTAATTAGTCACAGCCGAGAAACCCCTTGTAACCGATCGTATTGTTGCATGGCTGTGCTGTTCGTACCAAGTGACATTGTAACTACTGGTACATCATGCAAATTGAACTTTAAAAATTAAATAACTCATTCCATACTATGGTCACGGGCCTTGGTCAGTGGTTCTGGCACTGCATGGCAAGTGAAGCTGCAGCTGCCCTTGCGGCAGCTGCAGCATGACTTGACAGGCAGTGCCAGAACCACTGACTTAAGACTATACGCATGTTGGTACTTGAACGAAAGCTCTTTTCATGAAAAATTTAAATATGCAATTGTCGTCTTAAGTCTTAGTAATTATACGGAAAAATCAGGGATTGGTATGGAATGAGTTAAAGCAACAGAACAACTGAGATGTGGATGGGATATGTAGGCCTACATTTTATTTAAACTAAAGTGACAGGAAAAGTATTACGTTCGTGTTGCTTCAGTCTGAATAAAAGTACATAGGCATATCAGATAAAAAGTTTGTGGGTGAATTCAGATCAGAATATCTAACTTTGTGATACACGACCCATGCACCAATTGATTCTGACTTTGTAATGGACACTTTAACAAGACGCATCCCGTAAATTTGAAATGTAAAATGTTATTTTGTAAAGAAATGGACAACAAACTTTCGTACAAAACTCAAATCCACAAACTGTATGAAATTAATGGGTCTACTTCATTTTCATTGGGAGCAAAAGCAAATTCTAGATATAGCAAAATGATGCCCAGTGATTTCACTTTTAACTTCCGGTGCCCTTCCATGCAGAATGATTCATGTTGTGTTTGATAATATGCGGTCATATTCACAAAAAAGTTATCTGATAAGGAATTTAGGATCAAATTAAAATCAACTTGTTTGGATCCCAGGGGCACATGAACGATTTTAGTGTGAACCAATCTCTTTTATGCCTATTGTGCAAAGCATATGATTAACAGTTCAGGATTATTGCGTAATCTTAATCTCAAGGCGATCCAGATTTTGATCCAGCTTAAAAGATAAAATGATGGATTAACAAAAGATTAATTTGATAAAACGAAAATAAGGAAAATAGACTTAGCACTATAGCCCAGAACACACATTGTTTATTCTTGGACATTTTGATTCATAAATTAGGCCAAGGATTAAGTAGTTCAGGGTCAAAGGTGCGCCAATTTGATTTTTAGGATCAAAGTCATGATCTGATCAAATTCTTTGTGAATACGGCCAATGGAGAATTTATGTGTACTGGCAAGATGAGTCATATTGTACTAAGTCCTGGAAAAGAGTACATTAATCACTTTCACTGCAAAAATCCGTTTTTCTCTGCTGGTATGTCACAGGCTGTGGTTTCTTGTCTGAAACAGCTTTTCACTGTTTGCCGGGGGTCTTCATGTTTTTGACAAGTAAACGTTATGGTTTTTAAATCCCTAATTCAATGCCTCAGATCTCTTTGCCTGAAAAGTGTTGTCACGATTTTACAATTATGTCATTCACTCTTCATTGCTACTTTAAATGGAAGCTAAGACGGCGTACGTATCAATTTTCGTTTGGAAAATATAAGAAACTTAACATTTCAAATGCCCCACTCACAACAGAAACAATTTGAAATGAGATAATTTTTAGATCAGCTGAATTGTCAGTCAGCTGATCTTATCTTATAGTCCTCCGTCCGTCTGCCCGTCTCCATCGTCAACATTTTCTACTTCTCCAAAACCGTCAGCCAGATTCACTTTAAACTTAGTGGGTATGTGCCTCGGTTGGGTCTCTACTAAATTTGTTCAAATGGTTACGCTACAGTGAGTTTTTGATGTTTTTTTTGGGGGGGGTCTTAAATAATTCTTCCCCAAAATCTTTGATATCACACAGGAACACTCCTAGGGACTGCTAGTTCTTAATTTGTTCACCAAGTGGCGCTGCAATTTTTTCTTTTTTATTTATTAGTTAAATTTATTTATTTATTTATTTATTTATTTATCTATCTATCTATCTATCTATCTATCTATCTATCTATCTATTTATTTATTTATTTATTTATTTATTTATTTATCTATTTGTATGTGCATGTGTGTTTTTGCTATTTTCGACTTCTTCTCCAGAACTATCTCTCAGATTAAGCTGAAACTTACAGGATATGTTCTTTGTTTAAGGGTCAAAGCAACTTGTTCACTCGGTGGCACTGCTGTGGATTCCTGATTTTTAACGATAATTTCAATTCAGGTACTTCTCGGTAAACGCACCTTCCCTATTGAGTACTATGTAAGTCAATGGCCATTCTAATGCCGATTCACGTTTTCGACTTCTTCTTCGAAGCCGTCAGCCAGATTGACTTAAAACTTTGTAGCAATGTACCTTGGGTGGGTTTCTACAAGGTTTGTTCAATTGGTCATCCTCCAGTGATTTTTTTTTTATTTTTCATTTTTTCATTTTTTTGGGGGGGTCTTATTTTCAGCAAATCTTTTTTAAAAAAAACTTTTTTTTTCGAATCCGCTTACCCAATTGCTTTGATACCACACAGGAACACTAGTCTCCTTCAAGTTAGTCTCCTTCAAGTTTGCTCAAATGGTCATGCTCCAGTGATTACTTGATTTTTTTATGGATCTTTTGGGGGGGTCTGTATAAAAAGGTTTTACTAGGAAAGTTTAACATGCGAATTTCTTGTAATGTTTATAACGTAAAAAAAATGGCCAGACTTGTGTCAAACTTGGTAGGAATGTACCTTTGATAAATGTCTACCTATTTTGTGCAAGTTGTCGTGCTCCAGTGATGTTTAAACCCTGACCTCATTCCAAGCTCACAGGATACATGAATTTTACTCTTCACTATAACCTAAGAACTTCTTGAACTGGGACATTGATGTTACATGTGTTAGTGTTCTTTCATGAAAGTCAGACTTACTCAGTACATGATTGACCTTGATCCTTTCCCAGAGCCACAAGTGTGACGATCTCTAGGTCAGCTAAGCATGGGCTGTTCACACAGCCCTCTTGTTTATGATATTCGACGAATACGTCATGGTCACTATCGCAGCAGTAGAAGTAGGAATGACATTTCTATCTGTTTTAGCTGAAAGATATTCAAGATTTGAAATTTAAACTTGATGTTATTTGAAACATGTTCAGTGTTCCAAAATTAGATGCAAACATTCCTGCATGCAGCATGATGGTTTCAGCATGCTTGAAGGTTGTCAAGTCTCAGTTTGAGTACACCAGAGACCAACTAGGGTGTAGATAACGTCTTTGTTGTACTCCCTTGTGCTCACTTATGTTATTTAATCTTATGAGAATAAGCTTTTTCCCATTTAACTGGGGGCCTCTTGGTTGTTGTGACACATTTGGTGTACAGTCAGATTGCAGTGCTCAGTTAGATTATGGTCAATATACGCCTCAGTAGTTTAATTGTTTATCGGTGATATGAAGGTCCCGTAGGGAATTGAATATTGCGTATAGCATACAGTTCATGTTCCAAGTTTTAAGGGGATGTCACCAGCATGTGGGATGTTGATGCCAAGTTTGGGGTTTCAATAGAGCGCATTGCGAGATAAAAGTTTTTAAAGCCCTAAAATGAACGTAGAAGGTATTAAAGGAGAAAAACAAACGATTCTTGCTTTAAGAAATGTCTGCGTTAAATACATTAAAAAACTAAGCAGACGGTGCAAAAATCCTAATTGAAAAATCAATATAATGTTATGATATTCTACAACGTTAGCCACTCCTTGTGTAATCACTTTCTTTGATTTCTTTTCTATTTTGCGAGAACTTTTGTATCCTTTCAAACTTGCTTTATTTGCTCTTCAAACAAGGCTATTAGCAACATGATTGACAATTTGCGCTATCAGCATCAACTACCGAAGCCGATGTGATAACAAAGACCACCTGTATGCTGTTGATATATGTTATCAAAGATTTTGTTTTAATCGACAGTAGTTGGTATTGATATATCGATAAATGACATGGCACGTTCATTGTTTCATATCCCTATGCTCAGCATATCTTGCACCAAGGAGTGCAGATCGGTGCATCTAGACTCCTTGCTTGCACACACAGGCCAAATTTGCCCGGTAAATGAAGGAAATTGTTTATTGTCAAGCAGTCTCAACTTAGCTGTTACAGACGACGTTCATGTAGACTTCAATACTCCCCATCTAGTGAATCTGTGGATTCTATGACCGACGTTGCATATCATGAGCGAAGCGCCTGATATCCGACGAAGGTCATAGAATCCACGCAATCACTGAATGGGGAGAATTAAAGTCTATTCTATTATGGCTAGATTAAATTAACTCTTATAATTACCCCATATGCAGCACTTTTCGCACAGTACACAGGTCTACCAGCCACCTTGCTGATCTCCGAGTAAAGTGGCACTTCATTGCAACCACCACCCGTAGGCGTAGTGCTGAATTACGGCTCTGAATTCAAGGGTTTGTAATTTAACACAAGCACAGAGTTCCATTGATTCTGGAAATATATGGAATGCATTTGCAAGGCCACTGTTGGATTATGAGTGAACACTGTGTTTAACTTTTACATCACATTTGGGATCAATTAGGAATGTCAAATAGTGGAAACGGTATGTCAACTATCTCAAATGGAAGTTTGGAATTCTGTCAACAGATGGCGCTGCATGTATGTAACCACGGCGCTCCGGCCTACCTCAAAAAATTTTAACACCCCAAACTGTTTCTTTGTCATGGAAACACAAAATTATAGTTTCTTTTTGATAGATAACTGCTAGTCACCATAACCAAACAAAAAGAAAAGTTAATTATAAATTGCTTGATAATTCTGGTTAAAGATCAAAATGCAGTCATCTGATTGGTTGTTGCCTGCTGCTCATGATTTAATAAACTGTAATATCATCACTACGGTTGTTTTTAAGTCATCGTGTTAAGTTATTGAGTTAGCATGCAAAAAAATCATGACCATATGACGTTGGAAAGTAAGTCAAGGTAATTTATATAGGGTCTCAACCCAGCCCCAGATAGAGAAGTGTCATTGTGTGTTATCAAAGTCCTACCTAAAAAACTGAGTTCACGAAGGTGATCTGTAACTTGGGAAATTCAGTCAAGTTTTCTGGAACGCAGTCTCAACTTGGCCTGCCCAGACACAGGGCCACGATATGTTGTCCCATATACTCACCTCATTGCCTTCAGCTTAGATTTCAATGTTTGAAAATCTGCCTTTCTTTTCTTTTGTTGTTACAGATCCACTTTAGATATAAGTGATATAAAATGGCCAGGAATCTGGCGCACATTTTTTGTTATCGTAATAACAAGTAGGTATTTACTGCAAAAAATCGAGAAAAAAATCTCACTAACAAATGTTCAATAAATCAAGATCTAGAAGTATCCAGAAGTGTCCTCACGTAATCCCGAAACAACCATGCATCTTTAGAAGAAAAGATAAACAATTTTGCCCCCCCCCCCCCAAAAAAAATTAAAAATTGCCAAATGCAAAAACATCATTGAAGCGTGACCTGCTTGGTTGAGACCCGCCGAAGGTGGACACGCATACAAGGTACACCCTCATCATGTTTGTAGATGATGTGGCTTTAAGTTTATGAGAAGTCAAAAATGTGGATTCTGTGAGGATGGTTGCGGACAAACAATACAAAAATATTAACTGACTGACCACAGAGCTAAAGGTAAGAAAAAAAAACTACAGCACCAGCTGACAAACAAATTAAGATCAAGGGATCCCAATGTATGCCAAAGAATAAATATTAGCATATTCAATTGAACACCGACATGCATAAAAAACTCAGTAAATCTACATCCCTGCCAAGTTTTAAGAGAATCTAGCTAGCGGTTGTGTTGAAGTCGAAAGTAGCAAAATTGGGGGGGGGGGGGGTGAGCAGGAAATAGGCAAGTTGCAGCATCACCTGGTGAATGAGGTAAGGTCTAGGGGTCCTTAACCTGGAATCTGGTGCAATGTCAAAGCAATCAGCCAAATGGTTCCAGAGAATTTGAAATTTTAATACAAATGAGTCATATAAAAAATGACTAAATAAATCACTGATGCACGACCATTGCTCAAAATTAGTAGAAGTTCATTCAAGGTACATTCCTGTCAGATTTGATGAGAATCCGAGCAAAGATTTTTGAAAAAATCGGTAATATATGTTAACTTTGCAACTCCCATTTGAAATCTACCCTTCTTGAACCATACGCTTGTTTAAATTTTCTTTTAGATCGCATAATGGCATGGTGGCACCTCCCACTGAATCGTAACAGGTGTAATAGGGATTGATTCACAATATTTCAACACTAAGCTTAAAGAAGGCCCAGTCAGAAGATTTGGAGAAGTCGAGAGAAGCGACTATGCAGAAAAAACACTGAAAAAAATGTAATTGCAACGTCATCTGTTGAGTAATTTAAAATGTATGGGTTCCAAAATGTGTCCCTCTGCAATATGAAAGCATTCAACCAAGCAGTTTAAAGGAAGATTTTTCAAGATTTAAGGAAACAAATTACTAACTGGCGACCTATTGAACAGGCTCTGTAGAGATATGCCCATTGCACAACCATACCATACAAAGTTTCAAAAAATCAAAAAAATTATCTTGTTTTGACTTGCTGGCTGGCGACGGTGGCAAACCCATCCTATAAACTCAGATGACTACCAGGTCAAATGAGCTCAAAACGTGTCTATAGAACATATGTAACTGGAAAAATGGATCAACAGATAATTGCGATAATTATAAGCACGCACAAAGGACATGATAACTCTTAATATCTGTACACTGATATTTCTGGCTGCCGTAAATGACCACGAGAATTACATTTAGCACTGTCAGAAAAAGGGTTGATATTTATCATGTTACTACAAAGAAGTTAAATTTGTAGGAAATAACCTCTTTGGAGGCAATTGTTTGAACAATGCACGGAGTCTCTTTCATTTTACTTAACCACATGTATATACTTTACTTTTCTGTCAAATGATTTCTGTCAATTTATTTTGACAATTATTAACGCCTCTGTGCATTTTGTTATATATAATGACAACTTGTCCTTATTTTATTGGTAGTTATTCTATTGTATCAGAGTACACATGGTGATGCGCTATGTTTTACCACACATGTGTACCAAGGCCCCAAGTAAAACAACACGGCTAATTGGGTCAGTCAGTCTGAACGGAGTAAAGTAAGTAACCACACTATTTGTGACTCCTGATACATAAATTGAAATATGTTGATTTTTTTTCTTAACTGTCAATGTTGTATTTTTGTGATTTTCAATCAACTGGTAATTTGCGTACTGCCCATCCCACTAACGCACTTTCATTTCCCAACACTAAAACTTCGTGCCCCCACTAATAATAATAATAATAATAATAATGATAATAATAATAATAATAATAATAATAATAATAATAATAATAATAATAATAATAATAATAATAATAATAATAATAATAATAATTTTATTTTCCCTCCGAATACACGAAGAAATACATATAAATACATAAATACACCACCGTCACATCGGTAAAAGTACAGAAGATTACAATATCAGATGATATAGGACGTATATACAATCTCAAATATAGCACATTATCACACACACACACACACACACAAAAGTCATAATCTACATAGAGTCAAATGATATAATACATACAATTACAAAAGGAAGACCAAGCAGTTATGTATGCGGCAGGAACACTGGTCCTCCCAGCCGCAGGCCGGCCGACCCGACGAACCTGCATTAGCAGGCGCATCTGGCCAGCCGCCCCGCCGCATGGGGGCACCAAGATGGCTAATAATGAGAAACTTTAAAAGATCAGTGACAGAAAAGCTGAACTAATTTACGCGGAGCACCGTAAGGAATATTATAATCATTATGAGAAAGGAGGTATCTATTGCACAGGATAGACGGAACAACACAGAGCCTAGCTAGCCTAAATATACCTGAAAGAGAATTCCATAATCTTTTATTTGCTCCAGGAGCTGTATTGCATCGACCGTATCTCCGCGTGTATTAGACATAGTGAAAAATCTTGTGTCGACTTTTGTCAGTCAGCTTATTTAGATCTTAAAAGTCTGACTCGACACAAGTTTTTTCTTGCATATCATCATCAGCAGCATCATCATCATCATTATTATCATCATCATCATCATCATCATCATCATCATCATCATTTCCTATGACTGCATCGCGTTTAAGGCTTAAGACGACGACACTAGCAGGAAGTGGGCTCTTGTGTCTGAGTGAATAAGAAACAACGATGTGCAATGCACGGACTGGTTTCTCATTCACAAAGACACAAGGACCCACGACTGTGACTGCTTATTTGTTTAACACAGGTCTTACTCAGTAAAAAAAAAACAATTGGGGAGATGGACAGCGCTCTATATTAACTCATCTCGCATAGACAGGAAGATTGCACAGGACAGACGGAACAACACAGAGCCTAGTAATATATGCTCTCTGAAGGGAGTATTCTGTCGTTAGAAGTGGTGGACTTGACAAAGTGATGAGGCCAGCAAAGCACTGGTCGACAGGCAGAAGTAGGACATCATGAACGTCACGGGACAGACAGTGGGGCTGTTACTGTTTAACAGAATTTAATAATATGCTGGTAGGTAAATATAAATAAAAGTAACCTGTTTCATCAGAGTTTGGGTGCGACAACAGTATTCGATCATGTATGGCACCGACCCTAAAACGTTGAATTTTAAAATAAAATCACGGACAGCCAGGGATATGGTTATTTTTTTAAAATTGCAATCTGACTCACCATATAAAATTGCCAGGAAGCCAAATGGAGAACATTTTTTTTCAGTCCTACGAAGGCGATTTCTGCAATAGTATGGAAGACACAGACACAAAAGTAGTGCCAAATGTCTTACATTATACCTTCTTTTGAAATGTGGATCATTAGAAATAAAATCGCTAAAATAACCTGTAACTAAATTTTATCTTTTGGAATCATTCTGTTTTAATATTCACCTTTCAGACATTTTATAGGCTAGCTTGTTCTCTGTCATGTTAAACCCCCAGGGGCTATCGGTAGCAAGCAGCGGCCTACGACAGGTACAAGCTTGCCTAATTGTATTTGATATCTGGTTAAGAAAAAAGATATTTGGATTGCATTCACTTGATTTAAAAATTAATGACTTTCATTCTTTTAAGACTTGCCCTTAACACGTCCCTGTTAATATCCAAAGATTGTTAGAAAGTTTGGCAGCAATAATTGTACAGATTTTAGACTTGCCTGTTTTGCTACTTAATTTTATTTTTTTGGCATCATTCTGTTTTAAAAATTCACTCTCGAACATTTAAGCTTACACGTGTTTTGTCAGGTTAAACCCCCAGGGGCTATCGGTAGCAAACGGTGGCCGACGACAGTCACAAGTTTGCCTAGTGGACTTAAAATCAAGTTAAGAAAAATCATGTTTTGATAGCATGTTTTTGACTTAAATGCTAATGACTTTCATTCTTTTCTGACATGCCTAAGGTCACATTTACTCAATGGCAAAAAATTATCCAAATTTGACAGTATTTACTCAAATGTCACAAACGTGACCCTTTATGTTGAAACATTGACTCAGGGTTGGCAG
Organism: Hermodice carunculata; assembly: GCA_964020975.1. Lineage (NCBI taxonomy): Eukaryota > Metazoa > Annelida > Polychaeta > Eunicida > Amphinomidae > Hermodice > Hermodice carunculata. Next base: position 94,803,799 of record OZ026614.1, on the reverse strand, counting down.
CGAAATAGTGCTTTGTTGTTTGGAGACTTTCAAAATGAGGAGCAGGTGTCATCATGGGTTTGTTTTACATGTCTGGTGCAGGATGTCCATTGTTGCAGTACCTGTTAGGATTTCCCTTGGTTTGTACATGTGGTCTAACTACAACTGTTCATTTTACAATCACTGGGACTGAATATAATGCCTCAGTTTGTTTCTACTTCAGTTATATTGGTATGAAGTTTAACTACGATAAGCTATCCAGATAGAAAGGATACATACTGGTTCTGGGGTTACTCAGATTGTTCTGATCTGAACTTGTACTATACAAATTCAGCAATTATGTTTGGTTTGACAGGTATTCTTCATTCACAATAAAACTCTGCATTTATAAGCAAAACTTCACGTATTCAGCTAATTCATCATTTGCCACGTTCATATTTATTCACTATTATGTGGGTTGTCTTTGATGAATATTTAGCTTGGAAAAGGAGCCGCAACTCCGAGAGACATGTATGGGTACAAGCTCCGAACATGTTCAAAGTAGTTACCCGCTGAAGACCCGTTAACTTATTTGGGCTAATACAACCTATGTCAAAATTCTACAGAAGAACGTGCGCAATATGGACAATGATACTTCCATATGTATTTAGGTTAGACTGTGACAGGTTAGCTTATGGAAAGTAAAGAGTTCGGACTGCGGAATAGGGTATAATGACTACTAGCATGGAGCTACTATAGAGTAGCTCCATGCTACTAGGAAGTGGTTCTGGACAAAAAGAAACAAATACAATTGTTTTAATAATGTACATTTGTGTTAGTTTACACATTTCTCTATGCTTAGCTAATTACAGGTTTCTTCGTATAATTTGACATTTGATGTGGTACGCATGGCACCACAGATGAAGCAGGCCGCAGCTACCTGAATACCTTCTAGCCTTGGTGCATCTGCTTAAGGCAGCTCTCCCAAACAAAACAACCATATCCCATTAAACCTCACATGAATGAGGTATGTATTGTTTCTAATGTTTTCGTCTCAAGATTGTACTGCAAAAGTAAGACAATAAGCTGTTTAGCGAATTCTGTGACCATTGTATTTATATAATAGTCACACCTTTCCACCCAAGATTCGATTTGAGCACAAGACCTAAGTGTTTGTGCTGTTCGACGTTTTCAAGCTGGTGACCTTGGAATACTATAGGAGGAGGATTTACTTGGTTTCTGTTCCTCGAAAGTAGCTTAACATTAGCATTAACAGTGACCAATCAATTCAGAGACCGAGACTCAACGTAGGTGAGAACACTGTTCATCAGAAGCGCAGTTAAATTGAGAATGCCGAAGGTTCCGGGAAAGTAACATAACATTAAAAGTGACCAACCAGTTTAGAGACCGAAACTCAGTGCAGGAGAGAGCATTGTTCATCAGAATTGCAATTAAGTTGAGATTGTCGACAGTAAGAAAAAGTGAGGTATATGTAAAAGGTACTGCATTGGAGCAAACAATATGATTTATGAATATAAAAACAAAAGAGGCCCTATTACAGATCCTTGATGGACACAAGCATTCATCACGCCCCAATCAGATGCTTATCAATTCATCACGACTCACTGTTGGCAATTATTGAAGAATTAGTTTTAAACCAGTTGAGGAGAGCCAGATATTCCATTGTATTCTAATTTACACGATAGACCATTGCGCAGAACACCATCCAACCCCTTGCTTATATCACGAAAAATTATTCGAACCTCTTTCTGGAGATGGACTGAAGACATAGTTCGTTACAAAGTGCAAGAAACTGATTGACAGGTGAGTCACTCGGAATAAAACCAGACTAGTCGGCGGATATAACTAAATTATCCCTGAATAAATTTAAGACATGTTTGAAAATAACATTCTCCGTATTTTCCCAAAACAACTTTGTAGATATAAAGGTCGGTAGTATTACATAAACTAGGATCTTGCATTGAAACTTCTTTAGCACAATCGTTCGACATAATTACCCTATCTGAAACTTTTCTAGGGTCTGGCTAAAATAGTCATAAAATTGTTGTTCTTGTTGTTGTTGTTGTTGTTGTTGTTTTTGTTGTTGTTGTTGTTGTTGTTGTTGTTGTTGTTGTTGTTGTTGTTGTTGTTGTTGTTTTTGGCCCCTGCCCGGTTTTTAACCAATATTGCGGCGTAATCGTAGGAGTGGCTCAGGTGGCGGTGTGGCCATGATTGTTTCTCATATTCTGGTTGCCAAAAGGTGCACTGACATTGAAACTCCTAACCTTGAAATAATGTGGGTAAAGATCTGATTGCATAATAATACTTTTCTATCATCTGTGGTTTATAGACCACCAAACTCAACTGTGTCCTTTTGGGATGATTTGCAATAAAATTTGATATTGTTTATAACTCGAATATTCCTAGTATAATTATAACAGGTGACCTGAATTTTGATCCCAAAACGTCCCATGGTAAAAAGTTCGTAAATTTCAGACTTCATAATAATCTAAAAATTCGTATCACAGAGCCAACAAGAATAACGGAGCAAACTTCAACCTGTCTTGATCAGCTAATACGTTTTATGCCCAAGTTTGTTAAAAACTGTGAGTGTGCTGCCACCTGTGGCACAAAACGATCACTGCACGATAGCTGCAAACTTGTTATTTAGAGTTAAGAAAGATTACTGTTTGACAGATGTATTTGGGAATACTCCAAGGCAGATTTTGATGTTTTCCGTGGAAATTTAAGCACCGTTGCCAGGGATGCCTGCTTCAATACTGATAATCTGGATACAGCTTGTCGTTTGTAGACTGAATCTTTTTTAAAAGTTGCTCGGAATTCTATTGCCACCAAGACAGTGACAATAAGACAATATGATGCTGTCTGGTACACCTCTTAAGTTGCAAGCACAAAAAACGTAGGGTCAATAGGATTCACAAATATGATCTACGTTCAGCAGAAGAGGAGTATCATAAGAAACAATAGAGCAAAACGAAGAAAAATTAAGAGTAAAAATTTGTGGAAAATGGTAACATGTTTTATGTCTGGTGACTCAAATTCTTCAATCCTTGCTTTGGTGTCTAATTATTCGGTTTCTGGTCATGCGGCTAAAGCAAATGTCCTCAATGAGTCTTTCTTGCAACATTGTCGAGTTGACGCAATACTGTGTATTTTGCCAGGTGATACATCCTTTCAACAAAAAAAACCCACCTTAGAAAATAATGTAATAAGTGACCAGTCTGTTTTTTGATATACTGAAATTTCTGAATGTAGAGAAGGCCTCTGGGCTAGATGGTATCAGCCCTTTGTTGCTAAAGGAAGCTGCACCTTGTATTTCATAGTTTTTTGGCACAAAGTTGTAATCTTTCACTGTCCCATTCCTTTTTTCCAGTCGAATGGAAGAAAGCTAATGTCTCTCCCATTCCAAAAGGTGGACCACATGAACTTTGTAGTAGCTACAGGCCCATCTCACTTCTAAGTTATGTTGGCAAAGTCTTTGAACGTGCTGTCTTCAAGCACATATTTAATTTTAAGAGATAATTTCTCTCTATCAGGGTAGCAATCGGGTTTAATCCCAGGTGATGGAACCGTAAATCAGTTAGTGTATCTGTATCGTGCGTTTTCGTGTAATATTTTGCGATATAACTAAGGCATTTCATAAAGTCTATCATCCAGGTTTGACTTATAAATTGAAGAAGGCGGGAATCCGAGGTCCTTTACTTCTGTGGGTTGAGAGTTATCTTCAAGCTTGCTCTCAACATGTCGTTATTCAAGCCTTTGAATTGGGTAATATTAAAGCAGGTGTCCCACAAGGGTCCGTATTAGGCCCACTATAAGTCCTTATTTACGTGAACGACATAATACACACTGTGCAGTCTGAAATAAGACTTTGCACTGACGACCCCACCCTTTATATTCAAATTGACAACCAGTTGAAAGTGCGAATACGCTAAACCAAGACCTTACATCAGTTGCAGACTGGTCAAACCAATGGCTTGCAACATTTAATTCTACCAAAACCAAATCACTTTTTTTTTAGCATACAGAAAAAGCATGCTGATCACCCCGATCTAGTATTTGAACAAAAACAGTGTTGAACAACACAAACACCTTGGTGTTATATTGTCTTCGGATCTCAGCTGGTTGGCGCACATTAATATTGTCGCTAAATCAAGGAAATTGATAGGTATTCTGATGAAAATGGAATATATTTAATAGTAGGTGTTACAATGGGCAACATCCGATTAACATTAAGTAGCCTATATGCTCCTGATGAGGATCAACCAATATTTTTTGAAAATATTATAAACATCATAGAGAATACCCCTAATGATAATAGAGTTATTGGTGGAGACTTCAATTTGGTATTAAATTTACGTTTGGAAAAAAGGTGGTCGGTATCAAACAAATAGTCAGTCGAAATCAGTGATTCCACACCTGGATGTCAGATACAGACCTTATTGACATATGGAGAGTCAAAAATCCAAATCTTTTCAAGTTAACCTGGCATAAAAATAACACAAACCCAGTTTTTCTAGGCTAGATTTCCTTCTTATCTCATTTGGAATCTCAAGTTTAATTAAAACCTGTGACATACGGCCTGGATTTCGGTTGGACGCCTCTATGGTAACTTAGTCACTTTTAGCAGGTAATACGCCCCGTGGTCCGGGATATTGGAAATTAATGTTTTATTATTAAGTGAACCAGTTTATTGAACATGTAAATAAATAAGATTAAAACAACAATACTAGAAACACTACTAAACAATACTAGAGACAATTAAATATGTTTCTTTAAAGAAAAAAAACAAAGATTAAATAAATAAAAGAATTTTAAAAAATTGTATGTTTTGGAAAATGAAATGCAAGAAAAAATATTGAAATTGGTAACGATTAAAAACAAAAGTCCAGGCCAGGCACTGACGGATTACCCAATTGAGTTTGTATAAAGTATTTGGGTGTATTTAAAAGATATATTATTAGAAACCGTACAGTATGCCTTCCAAAATGGTGAACTTTAAATTATTTAGTCACTAAGAAACTTACTAAGTGGGCTATTGATTTGAATGTAGATGTAAGTAATGAACATTGGCAGCATTGTATTCAACAAATATACAAATGTACCATCTCTTCAAATATTAGAATTTTTCAATATAAATTTTTACACAGAACTATTTTTTTTACAAACCACAAATTATGTTAAATGGGTATTAAAGATGATCCACTTTGTATATTTTGTAGAAAGGAGAGTGAAACACTGGGTCATTTTTTGCACAACTATGTAGTATCAAAAACATTTTGGCATGATATTTTTGAGTGGGTGAAAGATATTAGCAATTTTAATGTCAATCCTTCCAGAATAGAAATTTTGATGGGTTTAGAATTTTTAAGTGATGTCTCTCATAAAATATAAACAGTAGTTAACCTGGAAATTAACTATATTGGCTGTATTAGAGAATATGACTGATATTTCGCCAAACATAGAGAACAAACAGAAAAGGGGACATATTGGTGACACTCATACAGAAAATATTTTTTACACATTAAACAATTCGACTTACAATCCTACCACGCAGAAAGTGAATACAGCCTCAGTTCATATTAAATCCGGTCACCTAATTTTTACAGAAGAGTGAAAGCTATTACTATATTTAGTCAAGCAAAGTCGATTACAATAATCCCTGTATAATATAAAAACCGTCAAATCAAGGCACTCTGCCTTTTAAGTCCTTACCTAATCAACCAATCGAATTACAGTACGCGTTTGTGTGAACAAAAGGGCAATCAATTTCATGGTAACATCTCGAGGGATCACGAGCGAAAAACGCAAATGTCTTTGCCCCGATATGCGTGTAGGTATAACAAAGACCATTTAGTCACACTTGTTATGCAATTGGATGTGCATTATTTACTACCAAGATTCTAATAACGATGTGGTAACTTTAGAATGCCTTTCATTAGCCATAATTCAGCCGTAAACGTCACTTGAAACCGCGTGACGTATGTGTCGTGATATAAATAGAATTAAAAGTGTTGACATGCACAATAAAAGTGCTTGTGTTCAAGGCAGTGCAACTGCAACAGTAAGATTGATGTGACGAGTGTTTATAAATGTTGCATTCTTGTTCCACCTGTCACAATATCAGACTTCAAGCCCGTTACCATTGTGTAGCAATACAAAGCATTCTGGTCTGAACCCTTACACATTGAGTGACTAAGTCTGCACCTGCTTTTGATACCAAAGTTACAAAAGTAAGAAAGCGTTATGTGCAAGATGACACGGTGTAAGATCTTCCAGAGTCTAAATCCCTGCTATTACATCGTGAAACATTTTTTTTCTGCAAAAACAGCAGTAACTTCCTGGCTTTGTTGCCAATTATACAAAAGAAAAGTTCAGTAATTTGCCAATGAATTATGATAATAACCCTATGTTGGTACGCTGCTGCCCTACCGCAAAATGTGAAATAATTTACCCCCAAATTTTCCTATCTGTAGAAATAAAATGAAACTAAGTTGTTGATATTTTTCAATCTATCACAAACCTTCATTTTCTGTGAACCATCCTCGTCTGTGCATTCTTCAAATAAAAGTGAACAATAACACCTTTACGACCCTGATTTAAGAACTTCACTTTAAATGTTGACAAATGTCCTTCTGGCCTTTTTTAAGACTTTGTTTTAACTCCGAATTAAATTTGTAGGGCACTCTCCAATTTTGCACCTCTAATATGGGTACTGTCTCAAGTACTGACAGGTTTTCAGTACAGAAAGGCAAGGATATTTTATAATACATCAAATTCATACTTTAGCTTACGTCTACCTGTATAGACGCCTTGACAAAATGTAGCCACCTCATGTACTTACAAATGTTTTAACTCTTTCATTGTCACGTTTTGACTGATTGAACAATTTTCTTCGGCGCGGTCCAGACGCTTCAAGTCCCGACGAGGAAAGCTGTAGGCCTAGACCGCCCTTATGCTCTCTGCTTTCTTATAGCCGCTGTGGACGTGCTAGCACTTGTCAAAGAAAGAAGTGTATATTGTAAGTCCTGGGCAATGAGTTTAACTTCCTGTTTCTAAAGTCCGTTTATATCCTAACACTATCGATTTTTAGGGAATTTCTTCGTTGTGTAGTTACAAAAAAATCTGCACATAAATTATCCCATAAACCTCATTTTTCCCGTTCAGTTACATGCTTACAATCACATTCTAAATTTGAGTTTATTTTGTCATTTCCCCCTCGTGCGAGTATATCTGCATCCTTGCAAATCTCCATATATATATATTCTTAGTGGGGTCAAAAGTAGCCTATCCCTTTCCTCGTGTGCTATTTCATCACCCTTTGCTCGCAAGATGCTTCCTGTTGGTCAAATACATGTATTGTTACAACGACGTCAAATATAACAAAGCTAGTATTACATCTCTTAAGCATGCATGATAGATAGTGGTCATTAAATCCAAACTTTTGTCCTTGATTCACTGGCTGTGCCTACAGCACAAACCTATGAATTGAAGTTGGAATGACACCTCTGCGTATAATAATTTTGAAGTGTCCCTAATTAGCATAAAGTAAAATTTTCTTTGTGGCTTATTGGATGCACTCAGAGCACACACTTATGAATTGAAATTGGAATGGCACTTCTACTTATAAGAGTTAAGAAGATATTCAAAGTTTGAATTTTCGAATGGCCCTAATTTGCCCTTGTTTCTAAAACCGTCACCCATCTTAAAAAAAGCCATGTATGGAAGTACACAATGCATGATTTGGAGTTTCTGCATAATATATAGTCTTCCAATGGTGTACCAACGGTAGACATTGATTAGCTACTGACAGCCAGTCAAGTTCACTAGAATCACTCTGTCACTCAGCAGACAAAAATATTGACTTCAGATAAGCCAAAATTAATTTATTACAAAATACTATACAATATTTGGACCACAAACTGTAGTGTACAGTTACAGTAATCGTGACAAAAATCAAGTCAAATTAGCTGAAATAGCTTGCAATCATATTTGTTTGCCTCTCTGATGATGCCAAAAATACATCTGCAGAATGAAAGTGTCTGCAAGTTATGTAACCTTTGTGCCAGCTAATTCATCAGTGAGGGTACATTCTGGAACACAGATTTATGATTGAGGATGCATAGCATAGGCGCTGAAAAGGTTTTCATTAAATGTAGTTAACCCCACTCCACACCCCCACCCTAATAAGTCTACTCAGACACTAAATTACACTTCAGCATGAAACCCAACCATTCAAACGCCTTCCTCACATGGAGTTAAAGATTGTGTTTATGTAAACTCCCTTGTGACTGGTATGACTCCTCCTTACTGGGGCTCGAAGGTGTGTGTGTCTGTGTGTGTGTCTGTGTAACTCATGCATAAGTACAAGTAGATAATTAGATGCGTTGTTCCTGGTCTGATCAGTAAGTTCCCCCAAAAAATATTCAACCATGCAGTCGCTGGTGAAACTGGGGCCTGGGCTGTAAGATGCCTCGAAACTTTGGAACCACCTCGCAGCTATGTGTTTGGCTTGTATATTTGGTTGCTTGCTGTGTAGATGATGAAGACACAGCAGTCATTTGATAACCCATCTCGTTCCAGCATAATACAACGGGTGAAGTAATGTATAGCTATGGCATGTACTTTGAACTTTTTCCATTGTCAAAATGTGGAAACAATTTTGGCTATTTCAATGCTCAAGAGTAAGGAGCCAATTTATACCCTGGGTAAATTTCTAAATGTGATTTCTCATCGACACCGCAGGACATTCCACATCCTACATCCATGACTGCCCCCCCCCCCCCCGTATTGCCGCCACCATACAGGCTGTGGGGCATAGAGACATTAACATGTATTTGCTCCTTCAGTGCATGTTTTGTCCTTCACACATATGAAGTTACATGCGCAAGTTAACAAGCTTGCCACACCCTGAAATGATTTTTTTTTGCCACCAGATGTCCTAAGTTACTTTTTGTGAAGATTCAAATAGCCCTCATTTGCATAATTTTCAAGCTGTTCACTTTTCTTTGTTAAAAGGTTCGACTTCCTGTATGGATCTATAATTGTACCAAGTTTGGAGTTTCTAAACGTAATAGTGTCCGAAAAAAAGTCGGACAAAATTGCTGGTAACGAAGAAAAAAGAAAAAACCTAACTAAAGCAGAATGTCTGTATTGGCACACAGACATAAAATACGAAAGTCATTTTGTGGCACTATAGCAATGCTATTCGGTTGAAAGTTTTATACAACAATAATAAACGAACTATAGTAGTTATCATTTTCAAACAACAAATTTGGATACAATTGCTACACATGGGGGATATGGACATACTTGCGTATATCCCGAAGAAGGGCCCAGGAGGCCAATTGTACCAGTGTAGGGGCATCGCTATTTCGTCAAATGTGGGCAATATATTCAGCAGGATAATGTACCTGAGACTAAGTAGAATAGTTGAAAGGCTCAGTCTTCTGGGAGGAAATTCAGAATGGCTTCAGACCAGGTACAAGGGCAGGTGACCACGTCTTCACATTGACTCAGATGTTGGAACTGGCAAGACAAAAGCGACAGAAAGTCTTCATGGGTTTCTTATATGTGAGGGAAGCTTGTGACAGGGTATGGAGATATGCCCTATGGTAAAAACTAAGTGGACTATGTTTGGTGGAAGTGTCCTTTAAATTTTTAAAGCGTTGTATTAAGATGTAGACTGTACTCTTTTATTAGGAAAGGTATGAGTAGAAAATGCACGCATGGATATAGGCCAAACGCAGACATATGTGCTGTCCCCGATTTTGCTTGCTGTGTATATTAGGGAGTTGGGGGATCAGTTAATGGACTGTGATAAGGGAATAAAGGTCGGCGATCTAAAAATCCCAGGTTTATTTTTTGAAGATGACACTGTTCTCATGGCAGAGTCTAAAGAGACGTAAAGAACTACAAGATATGCTGAACATAGCAGGGGAGTATGGGAATAAATGGAGGTTAGAATTCAGTAGGGATTAGAGTAAAGTTGTGACTGTTTGGAAGAAATTGGATTCGAATAAGAATTGGAGACTCGGGCAGTTTCAAATTCTAAAAGTTAGAAAACAGTTGATCGAAATTGGGGAGGTTGATGATCATGAATACCAAGGCGTTAAGTTAAAAGCAACAGGTAAAGGCATGTTCAGGTATCAGGTTGAGAAGACAAAGCAGAAAGTAAATCGCACGAATGGAATGATAAAAGCTACAGTTGAAGTTCTGAACAATTTCGACAGAGTGTACACAGCGAGGGGGATTATGGGATAGAATTGCAATACCAGGAATAACGTATGACGTAGATATGATTTCAATAAGTGGGGGAGGGGGGGATATCTAGAGAATGGGGAAAACACAGAACGAGATGGGGAAATAGATTCTGGAAGCACCACTATGTACTGCTACAGATGCCACCCCTTTGAAAGTTAGGATGGAATAAAATTACAGACAGGATTGCCAAAGCAAAGTTACAGTCCTGGGGGTATCTACAAACAGTAAGTGAAGACAGGTGGTGCAGGAAAGTTTACAATGAGGTGGTTAAGGAACAAACAAGATGGGTCCAAGACATAAATAAGTTAGCAGAAAGATGTGAATTGAAATGATATGAAGAGGTTGATGATTGGAAAATGCACGAAGACCGTCACGGGGGGGGGGGGGGGGGGCTGGAGAGAGGACTGAAAAAGAGGAGTCAGGGAAAAGAGTACAGTAAAAGCGTACAGAAAAGTGCATATTGGGATAGAGAGAAGGGATCCAGGTTTTTTTTTTCAAACAAGGGCAGGGGTAATGAATCTAGAAAAAATGAAACTGAAGTGGACAATAGATAATAATGGAAAATGTAAGGTGTGTAGACAAGAGGCAGATGAGACTGTGGATCATTGGCTGTTGGGGTGTGATGCATATAGCATCAGTATGATAGAGAGATAAAAAACTTTTTTCAGAAAGTGCCACTAGGAAGATCATAGTTGCAAGGGTTTAGAAGAGGTTCCTGTTTAGAGGAAGAGGAACGTGTAGCATGGGTTTTAGGTTTCAAGGGGGGCGTGGAGGGGGGGGGGGGGGGTAGGAAAGGTAATAAAAGTGTACAGGACTCCCTGGTGGGATGCTGGGAGAATAGAAATGAAATGGATAACATGGCAGCACAAGCTAATGAGAATAGGTAAGGTCAAGATCAGCTGGTTCTTGTGGGTTCTCAGTAGAGGGCTCTGTAGGCAGATGGACTAGGTATGTGTGTTTTCATTAGTTTCCATCGTAATTTGCACCTATGTAAATTTAAAACCACTCTACCTGGAAACACTAAATTCCTATGGTAAATTGTTGTATATAGTTAAACTACTCCTGTAAATTTGGTAACTTTTGCAACAAAATTATTCAATGAATTGAATGTTACTTTAACATAAGATATAATGGGAATACACAATCTAGCCCACAAGAATGTTGTGTATTGGGTTGTATATTGAGCCACATACACATACAATTGCTAATTGCGACCTTTCCTGTTACCATGGTTTCCTCCACCTCATCATTTATCTTTTTTTCTATTTTCTCCTAGGCCACCTGTCTCACACAGGATCGCGGCAGATAAGCGGAGAGCCACAGAAATAATATTATTATACGATTTGCTGAAAATTGTAGCATACAACATTAATCATTATTTTTTTAAAATCTTTCCTTGTTTAATTACATTGTTTCTCTTAAGAGATACAGGTATTTGAAGTTGAACCATCGGCACTGTGAAAGTGGTTCACCTTTGACGGATTTTTTTTTTTTTTCAGTTTGCTGTGTATTACTTGGTAGGACACAGATTTGAGGTTATTTTCTGCAAAAATGCGATGAGATGGATCAATAAAAACGTAAATTCATAATTGTCATGTCTGCAATTGTTCTAAAACGTTATAACGGAGTAATGGCTTTGCAATAACGAAATATTGACTTTTGTAGCCTGTAAAAAATAGATACTTTTCGGTACTTTTTATGTGAAACCAGCGTTTTATTCACAGATTCCTGAAAGCCAGTGCTAACATGCCATATGAATATTTGAGTATCCTTCAAGTGCAAGTGCCAATCGCCATTGTTTCTCATAATGGACATGATTTTTTAAAAATATTTGTTGAAGTCGTATGATATGAAAATGTGGCCTATAAACGGTCCATGCACACTCACAATATTCAATTCAGGCCAAATGGATATACTGTAACATTATTTATTGTTAAATGTCGATCACTTCAACCATCTAAAGCTTTTGTGGGAAGAGAAAGCATTTGCATTTTTGCAATAGATGAATTCAGAGGATCATAAGTTCTAAATAAGTAAGGATCCGTAATTTATCATTTCGACCAATTCTAAGGTTCTGGAGTTCTACCTAACGAAAAGATAGCAATTTGTACAATCAAAAGGAGCAAATAATTTTGGTACATAGAGAAATATTTCTAAATCCAAATGAAAAAGAAAAAGGCTCTACGATCAGCCCGTGCTCTGCCTCCCTGACCGTGATACATCTGCATGAAGGTCTCACAGAAACGGGTTACCTGGTTGTTTCCCTCATTTTTTACAAAAAATGATATTCAAGCATTGTATTCCTGTAACGTGTCTCTTATTAATCAATTTTAAGATTTAAAGATCTGTTGCAAGTCTAGATATGACAGCAAAGCCGGTTACTGAACAAATTTGCTAGAAACTAAAGTCAACGTCCACATTGGAAGAAAATCCACCCAACAAAGATGAACAAAATCCAAACTATTTTGTATATATATATATATATATATATATATATATATATATATATATATATATATATATATATATATATATATATATATATATATATATATATATATATATATATAATGGTAGCACTAATAAATTAACGTTTTGTGATAACCAAAGGTATGGCAATGGCCCAGAGGTTTCAGACAACCAGTCTTCTTAAGATTAAAAAAGTTGGGTTTTTTAAATATGAAACATAGCTGAAGTGTAGTCATTTGAATCAATCTGGAAGAAATTCAACAAAGTTCATGCCTTGCAGGTTATAAGAGGATCTGGCCAAGAATTACACTAGGTCTTATCACTCTAAAAGCATATAAATTGTCCAAGAGTTCAAACGGCAAAACATGGTAATCAAATACTCCTTGACGTCGATGGTAGTATAATGTAAAATTGTTTTTCTTTTGTTTCGACCAATGCGTATGCAGTTGTTTGATGATATTAAAAATGTCAATTGGCCATATATGTTCTCAGTATGATCTGTAACTTCTCTCGTAGGGATATCATGAACTCCATCTGCACAGCTACCCATTTTCCTACACAAGTGGAAAGTTCTTTAAACTCCGATTTCTAGGATTGGGCTCGCGAGTAGGGAACTCATCTTGCCACTGCTCCCGGCCACGGCTATTCCTCGATTTTTATTTTTATTTTTTTTTTTTTATTTTTTTTTGCAAAGACTCACTAAAACATTAAATACTTGACCGCTAAAAGGTATCAGCGATTCTTTATCAATGATTTGCTGCGGAAGATGTTGCCATGCAAAAGCGGAGAAGTTACTTTCCTCGGAACCATGAAATAGTCGGCAATAAATAACAAGAGGGCTGTGTGAACAGCCCATGCTTAGCTGACCTGGAGGTTCATCACACTTGTGGCTGCATATAGTTTGGATAGGATCAGGGTCACCCATGTGCTTAGCAAGTCTGACCTTTCTGGAAGAACTCTAACATGTGCAACATCAAGGTCCCAGTTCAAATTGTTCTCACGTTATAGTGAAGAGTAAAATTCATGTTTGTGGCACAGTAACCCCAGAAATGAGATCAAGGTCACTCATGTACTGTCTAATACGCGTGACCTTCATAGTGAAACATTAACATGTGCAACATCATAACAGATCTCAAGTTATCAAGTGAACAGTAAATTTCATGTCAGTTGTCCTGTGACCTTGGGAATGAGGCCAATGTCACAAAATCACTGGAGCATGACCAATTGCACAAAATAAGTAGACACTCATCAAAGGTACATCCCTACCAAGTTTGACACAAATCTGGCCAAACTTATTCAATTTGTGTATTTTCGTCCAGAACCACTTCCTAGTTGTCATTACCCTATTCCGTAGTCCGAACTCTCTACACTCCATAGGCTAACCTGTCACTGTCTACCCTATATGCACATGGACGTACTATTATCACGTTCTTCTGTAGAATTTTGACATCGGCTATATTATCATGTCATTAATCAGTAGTTTTCATATTGCCCATTTACAGGTCCTTTGTCAGCCATTTGCACAAACTTGGTAGAGACGCACCCAAGGTACATCCCTACCAAGTTTGAAGTGAATCTGACTGACGGTTTTTGGAGAAGTCGAAAATGTGAATTGTGGACTGACGGACGACAGACGATCTTAGAAACTCAGCTGACTGACAAGCCAGCTCAGCTAAAAATCGTTGAATCGGTTTTGAAGGTTCATGCACAATGAACAATATGTTCGAGGAATGTTTTTTATCGTATCGTTTTCAAGATATATCGCAAAATCGTGACGCATACCCATATCTCCTCTGTCTCTACTTCACACAGTAGTGGAAACTGCATGTGTTGATATCTGTGCATTTTCCACTTTCTTGTGGTTACTTACATATAAATCATTTATTATGTTTATGAAGAACGTTGCAGAGATATCTGGCTTTTAATTGTAGCCACTTTTCTACGGGAACACTGCCTCAAGATACGGAAAATGCAGTGCTAACTCCTGAAAAATTAAAGTCTAGAATTACCAAAACGTTTTCCTATCAAATTCGAAGCGATTGGCAAGGCAGTCTTGGAGAACAAACGAAAATCATAAAAAATCCCCCAAATCTTAAAGGTTGGTCTGTTGAACAAACTTTGTGGAGACCAATCTAAGCCAGGTGTGTCCCATCAATTTTGAAGATGACTTTGTCTTTCTTTCTTTCTTTCTTTCTTTCTTTCTTTCTTTCTTTCTTTCTTTCTTTCTTTCTTTCTTTCTTTCTTTCTTTCTTTCTTTCTTTTTCTGTCTTTCTATCTGTCTTTCTTCTTTCTTTCTTTTTATCTTTTTTTTTTTATAAGAGAGCAAAATGTGACTTGTTGATGCATGATGATGGACGATGGGTAACCGGCGGGCGGACGGGCAGACACCAGACGAATAAGCTTCCCATAAACTTAGCTGAGGAACAAAAAAGATTGATAAACATTAGGTATTATTTTGTCCATCCATTCAGAGGCTTCCGTGGTGCAGTTTATTAAAAAAACACAATTTGCGAATGGAATATATTGCAGACCAGATCATACTCAATCAGCTGGTGCAGGCAGTTATAACCAAAAGGTGCTATTGTGGCGGAAAGGGTTAAATCGTATGGGTTCTTTTATGACCCAAGTACTAACCTTCGTATGCTAGTCATAAAAGCAAAGATATCAGACTAAGATTCTTCCTTAGAAATCATTTCCCCAAAATTGTATCTGCAAGCATATTATCATGCTTCCACTGCAGATTCCTCGGGGGGGGGGGGGGGAGGGAGGATATCTGAAACGTCCGTGGGAAACACGAGCCCAGTCACGTCTGCAATGGAACTAAATTTTATGACGACGTTAGGCTAATGTTCTCAAAGTTACTTCATGCGATTTTGAACGCAATGACAACCGGTAGATTGCAATCTACCTAGCTTTCACATAACTCTTCAAGCACCGGAAAACATATGCCCGTTAATTGTGTGGAGCAATGTCACAGTCAAAGTATAATACATGTTTTATTGTCAACTTTACGTCTAAACGTAGCTCACTATTCAATACTCGTTGTAATTAACACTGCAATAAATGTAAACGTGACGTCATATATCTTGATTTCAATAAACACATTTTTGTGAATATGTCTAACAGGCAGTGTACGCAAGACTTATGCTCTGATATTTTAGATCTGAATCTTTGGCAATAAATTAAAGTATCATAGAAATCATATCGGAACACGAAAATAAGATTCATACAAGTTGGGCAGACTGGTGCACCTTGATCACTGGGACAGATTATTCATTGCTCATAGATGGCTAGTTATTTTTCTGATGCTCACGCGCACTGTGGATGAGAACGCTCCTTCACAGGGAGACAATGGAATTCTTTGAAGATGTCACCTGCATATGAGCAGGCAAAGTGATTTTCCACTGTTTTGGAGCTGGGGTTAGGGTGTGCAAAATACAAATAATTTGACAGCCATTCTCGGAATTCTCCCTTGAGAAGAAATGCATATCACAACTGACTCGTCCTCATGCCAGTCCATAAGTTACGTGCAAAGTTTATCCAGGTTTCTGCTTTGTAAACAAAGTAGGACAGGATCTTAGCAAGAAAATCACGACGGGGCTCCTTGACGAGGTTTTACAGTTTTAAGGAGCACATTGAGCCAAACTGTCAGTGAGTCTGCACAGGTAATAAAAAAATGTTTGAGTTGTCAAAATTCTTTCAGCATGGTTAAAAGATGGTTAAAACTAAAAAATGGGGTCCCACATGCTCCAGTCTCCCCAACGCAAAGTTCATTGTTACTTATTACAAAATGAAGAGCTACTTTGCTCTTTTGTGTGCTCTGAATAATGAATACGTCACCCAATTTGTGTCATACAAGAATATATGTACTGTAAGCCTGTGGCGTAGTTCGCTCTCAAGCAAAGGGACTTGACTGACTTACGAAACACCACAAGTGTTTTGGCCTTTGAAATCTTACAGGTAGACAAATCATTAGTGCCGACGTGTCTGTTTGTCTCAACCATTCATCACAGCTGTTAAACACAAGAAATGACTTCTATGTTAGCAAAGCGATAAATCATATACATTATCATGTACTGTGTAATTCACTTTTGGGTCGATCAACACCGACACTTATACTATATTTACGTGACTTGTGCTTACCTGAAAGACCCCTCCCCCCCCCCCCGCCCCTCAATCATTGAGCATTATTAGGTATCTGGAGCCAATTTTGACGAGAAATATGATACTAAGCTCGTGTCAAATTTTACTTTGCTGAAATATCAGTCGACCGTCCAACTAGGCACACAGCATACCTGAAAGAGTGCAGAAGGCTAACATAATGGTACCGCTGCACCTCCCTATTTTCATATTAGCAACCAGTAATGCTAGCCGTTGAGATTAGAGTCGTAAACATTGTATAGAGAAAGTCGATAAGCCGGCAAAATAAAACAAAATTAGATATGACTGTTCCTGGGTCCTGTCCACAGTTCCTGTACAAAGTTCCAGCGTTTTTTCACTATTTGCACAGCGCTCCATTTTCAGCACAGCGGCATAGATCTTTGTTTCCTTTGTAGACATGTGGACCCGCGAGAATTCTTTGGTTGTCGTTACTCACTGTACGTAACATCGATGATCATTCGATGATCTACAAGTCTGTGTTGAACAACGTTCATGTTCCAACTTGCATGTTAATCACAATGGCTTTCGTGCTCAACATAATTCACTAGTGGCTTATGGCTCACAGGCTCTGAGGTCTGTGATTCAGTACACCTCTTATATGTGTGCCACAGCATTTCAATGTTTATTCCCCTGAACATTCAACCGTGAACGGTAAATTCGTCTCTCCTGCAAATCAAAGGGCCGCAGATAATGCCACACATTAAACATGGAATAAATTTTGGCAAATTCCTCACTCCAGATACACGCCATACACAATAGCTATCGCGTACATAGTAGAATTCCTGAACGTGGCGGCAGCAAAGTTGTCCGTGTGGTGGTTCCATAAACACCGACTGACCATATGAACGCTTTGATCAGAGTCTTGGCCTACGATTACTTGTGTCACCAATTTATATCTGGTGAAGCGAAGATCTTTGGTTTTTGCTTTGATCGTAGCACACAAGTCCTGCGTTAACTTGCTGCAGTGGGAGGAGTCATATTTGACGTCGGCTAGATGGGTCTCTAAAATCTCCTTCAGTAGTTTTTCAACCTTGAAAGCATAAAACTGACTTGTATGGTCAGGAGACATTTGGTAGGTGTTCTCCACGCACTGCTGTGATCTCGCTGCTGAAACCGTATCCGACCGTTCTGATTGCGCATCCACGCCCTTACCCTTAGCAGGATGAAGGCCAATTGCTATGCCGGCTTGAGACTTGGCGTGGAATTTTCTTCTGTCAATGCGTTCACGAGTCCTGTCCACTTTCAAAGTGGTCATGCTTGCGTGGCTTTCGTGCAGTTACCTTAGGATATGATTATGCACCTTACAACATTTTGTTTGATCGCTTTCCACTTCACAGCGTGCGACCACAAATACCCACACGCTCTGTCACTAACAGTATGCCACCGAACAAAGCTCCAGCGATATGTATATGTCACCGAAACACTTCTGTGATTTGCATCAGGTTTAGCCACCTGACAGAATACGAACTTCACTGTGTAGAATTAATATCAGTCCAGTCCTGGAAGCTTTGAGCAGAGTGATCAGGTTAACCAAGGCTTAAACACGGCCATGATCACAAAGAAGATCGTCAAGTGCCGTTACTTCTAGATATCCCATATCTCTTCCTCCGAGTTATTTGAGATTGACAAGTGAAAGGCCAAGAAAACAGCGTCGAGGTCCCGGGATGGACTTTGTCGTTGTAACAAACACGTATATCTCTTCCTGGTTTAGGGTTTTGTTTACCGTACACCTGTTGGTGGCTACCAAAGAAACATTACGCGTAATGTTCCCTGACAAATGTACATATATACATGCCCCTGGTATAGATCTGTTTTCTCGTCCAGTCCCAAAGAAACCATGGCGACAATCGACATCCACATTATGAATACCAGCACTGTAGGTGCTGCAATAATATAGCATGCCCTGTCTAATCCTGAATTTTCACACAATTCCTTTGTTAACGAATTTAAGAGATTAAATAAAATCTGCGAGTAATGAATT
Source organism: Hermodice carunculata (assembly GCA_964020975.1). Lineage (NCBI taxonomy): Eukaryota > Metazoa > Annelida > Polychaeta > Eunicida > Amphinomidae > Hermodice > Hermodice carunculata. The sequence continues at coordinate 94,784,946 of OZ026614.1, read as the reverse complement.
ATTGCTTGTACCAAATCTGTATGACAAGCAATTACGTATATGAACTGAACAAATATACAACACAATCCTCATGAAAATGTCAAGTAATTCATTTTTATCCTTGCGTGCAGCAGTTTTGACAGAACTTCGTTGAATAACGTTGGTTTGCTTATAAATTGTATGCCAATATCATAGAGAAAATTGGTCATTTGATCCCAAAGGAGTAATACCTATTGAGCAGATGAAGTCAGCATGGGTTATTGGTTTGCAGTATTAGCGCCTCGTAAGCCAACACAAACAAATAGCATTGGTTCTCTGGCATTGTTCACTAAAGGCCTACCTTTTTGCTAATGGTGGCATAATCAATAATAGATAGCATACTTTATCAGCATGAAGTCTGTCCCACGAGAGTTGTAACACCCATAATGGTTTGCACTGCTTTTTCTTAGTACATGTATATTTAGTACTTCTATTATTAATGTTATGTGTTGGTACCTATTACAGTATTAAATATATGAACTGTGTACAACACTGAGACTTGTAACACTCGTGTGACCATGACTCTTCTAAAACCATTTTAGTGTCTTGCTTTTTTTTAAAGAAAAATTAGTTTACTTCATTTCTATTTTCCCATCATTAAAAGGTATTTTTGTGGGCACCACAAAGCCTTATACTTCAATGGATAAACTGTTCAATTAAGTATTGCTGAATTATTGTAATTTGTCCGGAGGTAACTGTAGGTTATTCTACTTTTATGGGAACATATTAAAAAGGTGCAGTCCTTAGCTTTTTGTTCTGTATATGGTTTCATGTGATTTAATGGTATAGGTTTTAATATTGAATACATAGATGTTCGTGATATGTTCGTGATTGCTTTCACTTCTCCTCCGCACTAATTGTAGAATTTTTTATTTATTGTTTATATTATATAATATTATAAGTCATCTAAACACTGGATGATTGAAAATAAGTATTATTTATTTATCTTAATATTTTGACTCTTACACGCAGTGGTAAAGTGGCCACACACACATATCATTCATATATATATGTATATATGTATATATTTGGGGTGGGGTGTGAATGAAGTTCATTGCTTTTTCTCTAAATGGAGTCATTTTTCCGGAGAGCAATAAAGATACATCAAAACAACATATGTTCATCACATAAGCCTCCTTGATACACACAAAGACATGAAATAAAATTTGCTTTAGAGCAAATCTGTCTATGTGTTTTGAAAATGAGTGAACTTTGGCATGCTTTAAATTTTGCTCATTGATAACCAAATGTATCTCGCGCATTGAAGTTGCTCCTGTCATGTCACATAGTTTTGAAATGGCGAGCATTAAAGTATTCCATTTGTGCCTGGTTAGCATTAATTAAAATTTTACAATTTTCATTTCATTGGAAAAACCTATATATAAAAACCAACGAATTGAATTTGCTATTGATACCTCTATCTAGAATGTTTTTGAAGATATTCAACATTAAAGGATCGGTAGCATGCCTAATTAGCATGAATTCAAAGTTTATAACCTTTATTTTCATTTCATTGGATAAAGCACAAACCAAAGAAACGAAGTTGGATCATGCTAATTATAAACTTTTCACGTATTTAAAGATAAATATCATCAAAAGCTACTCTGAGATATACACACTTTTCCCGGTAATATTCTACACAGTAAGGCTCCTATGGGACTGGGGAAAAAATTGCCCACAGAAGGAATATACCCATTCTGGAGAAGGTCACTCTTTTGGTAGCATGGCTGAAGAGGTACATATACATAGGATAATCCTAGGAAAAATACACTTAATACATAACTGTCTTCGTTCCTTTAACAATAATTATATAATAGATATATATATATAGAGAGAGAGAGATGTATGTATGTATGTATGTATGTATATATGTATGTATATGTATATATATATATATATATATATATATGATAAGATAAGATTATGCTTTTATTCAGACACACAGAATGTAGGTCCATATCACAATAGCAACAAATATTGCTTATAAAAGGATTATAAGAAACATATATAACAACGAGAAAATTTTGATTTTTGTCAGCAAATCAGTCTGCATGCCTCGAAAACTTTTAAAGATTGCCTATACAGTGTTAATGTAACTCCAGCAACAATATTTCATTTCATTCGGCTGTGTAAATACTTATTAATTGAAGTTGGATAGGCACCTCAATCTATTATACTTTTGAAGCTGTTCAAGATTTAAATTATGTGTATTTGCCAAATTTGCATAAATTAAACTGCTCTAACTTTGATTCATGATTCATTGGATGCAACTATCCTACAAATCTATCAACTGAACTTTGATTGACACCTCAGTGTATGTTAGTTTTAAAGTTATTCAAAATTCAAATTTTGTGTGTTCATCTAATTTGTATAAATTAGAATGCTACAACTTTGGTTCATGTTTCATTGGATGCGGCTATGTCACAAGCCTACAAATTGAAGTTAGAATGACACCTGTATTTGTAATAGTTTGAAAGTTATTCAATAATTCAATCTTGTGTATTCACCTAATTTGCATAAATCAAAATGCTACAACTTTGGTTCATGATTCATTGGATGTGGCTATGCCACAAACTGATAAATTGATGTTGGATTGGCACCTTTATTTGTAAAAGTTTGGAGATATTCAACTTTTAAATGTTTCACGTGTTGCTAATTAGCATAATTTCAAATGCTACAGTTTTGGGTTCTTTGCAAGGAAGCCCAAGTGAGGCCTCAGAGTCACGTGGGAGTGGTCAAGTGACCATTGGAGTTGGTCATGAGTTTGTGCATGGATCTTGCTTCTCCTAGCCCCTGAATTGAGTGTTAATAGAAAACAAGTTCTCCACGCCCAGTACTTGAGGGAAACCCGCTTAGGGTCCTCAAGGCACTCAAATGACCACTTCTTCAACATGACTAAAACCAACGGTAGATCCCACCAAAGACCTCCTCTCGCAATTCTATCTGAGACCAATTCTGAGAAGCCTCTGTCGTGGATGTGCTGTGAGATAACCACCAAGGGTGGAGGTTTAGCACTTCAGGGTTCCTGTGGAACACACTCGACCACAGCTGCATCAAAAGCTTTGAACATGTCGGTAATTGTAGCAGAGGCTGGATACTTAATTCCTGTAGGTCAACTGAGAAATCACTCCGGGGCCACCAGGGGTGACCATTATCAGATTACAATCATAAGACCGAACCTTGTGCAATACCCTCGGAAGGACCGCGTCCCACCCTGCCTGTTGAGGAAGGCTACGACAGTCATGTTGTTGCACATTATGAGGACATATTTTTGCTCCACTAGATCTCAAAAGTGGAGGATCAGTAAGTGTATCGCCTTGAGTTCCAATCAGTTTATGTGGTGAGACGCAAACGACACCATCCAAGGGCCCGAAGCCATCTGGCTGTCCACATGAGCTCCCCACCCAGACCAAGAAGAGTCCATGTAAATGGTGAGCTGGGCCTGAAAGGGCTACAACTTTTTTTCCCCTTATGATGTTCTCCCTCACAGTCCATCACTGAAGGTGTGAGGGATCCTCATTCAGAATTGTCAATCGTGCCTGATAGCCCTGGTCTCTCATTCCCACAGAGCGTGCTGCATCAGGTGACAGTGAAGACAACCGAGTAGGACCTGGGAGTCCATCGAGGACAGGGAGCCCAACAGGGTGAGCCATTGTTGCACCAAATGGAACTTGCCAGTTAGAAAGGACCTGAGCATTGACTGAAGCCTGTCCCACCTGTCCTCCAAAAGGCAATCGATGAAGGCAACCAGGTTGAACTGGATGCCAAGAAAGACAAAAATATGCTCTGGCCAAAGACTGCACTTGGGTAGGTTCACTATCAGGTCCAAGCATTGGCAGAGATCGAGAATGGTGTGTGTGTGATGCTGCGAATCCAGGCATCACAGTGCTCAGCTAAGCTAATCGTCCAGGTACACATGAATGCAAATGGCTGGGTGGTGAAGGTAAGCAGAAACTGTTGGCTGAACCTGGTAAATACCAGGGGTGCCATGGCAAGGCCAAACAGAAGTGCCCTGAAATAGGAGACTTGGCCCCCCAAATGCAAACTGCAGATACTTGCATGAAGTCTTGACTGTTGGCACATGGAAAAATGTATCCTTGAGATCCAGAGACATCTTCCACTCCATGGGCCATAAGGCTGCTGTCACTGACTAGGCGGTCTCCATCCAAAAGGACAGGACTTCCAGGAAGGTGTTCATTGCTGACAGGTCTATGCCCAGGTGCCATCCCCCATTCCTTTTGGGGACCAGGAAGAGTTAGTTGCAGAAGCCAGGAGAACCTTGCTCCTCTACCGGCTCTATGGCACAATTGCTTCGAAGAATCTGAACTGCATCCAGGGTGCCGATGCTTTGGGTACCTAGGTGGGTGGAATGAGCCACTGTGGTTCTTGGCTTAACAGACGCATGTCTTTGCCACAAGGCAGCATGTAGACATGTCTCAGGATATTGAGTATGCGTGAATTGTCTGTGATAGACTCCCATTGTGCGCCATATACAGTGAGGCAGCCACCGACTGGGCACTGCACAAAGTCTAACAATGTGGCAGTTGACAATCCTGAGACATTGTCCTCCAGGAGTCAGGAATGCCAAGGCTTTCCAAACTTCTTGCCTCTATCAGAAGACTTGCCCTTCCCGGATCACTGTGTGCCCTTCCCAGCTTGTTGCTAGCCAGAGGGAGCATGTGTCAAGGGGCAGGTAGACACAGTCAGATAAGTACTACACTTTAGGGCCACAGTGGCCAAGGATGACAATGACCAAGCTGTCAGTCAGTGCCTTGGAGCATGCCTGGTGGGCTGAGTGGGCCCAAAGGTCCTGCACTTGGCAGACTACTTCCACCATCTCTCCTCCAAACAGAGTTCCTTAGAAGAGCAGCCCCATGCAGGCTCTACAAAAGATCGGGTCAGACAGCTTCTGACATTGGAGGTAGGCATCTCTCCACAACAAGCAAAGTTTCACCTCCAGCGTGCAAGCAGTCCACACCTGGTGATCAACAGCCCATGACACCTAAGTCGCGAGAAGTGTCGCCTGGTCTAACCAGTCTCACACTGCCTCCATGATCTGGATGGAGCCCTTTAGGTCATCCAGAAGAGACCCCAAAGCAGCCAAGGACAGGTTGGAGTGGGATGCCACAAGGACGGAACCTCAGGCATCCTCCTCCAATCCCTTGAAGGTTTCTGTGGATGAGGGAAATGGTTCTCGGCTGTCGAGCATTAAACTCATCCCAGTCTAAGTCTACCGGCAGTGGACTAGATAAGATCTGCTCAGGCACAGAGTACCACCTCCCCTGGACATCTGGCTTAGGGAGGAGCCCCCCTGCCTCAGGTAGCCAGATATTGGCAGCTCCATGGAAACCTGTTTGCCATGAGTCTTAGCTGCCAGCTGGTCATAAAACTCAGCTACAAAGCACAAAAACGGAATAGGTGTGCATTGCTGCATGTCCTCTAGAGACAAGCCCCTGCACGACAGTGCAACAGCACCCAACTTTTCCTTTAATGGTGGGACCACAGCTTGGTCACCAGCCAGGCTCTGAATAAGAGCTTTGATATAGTCAAAGCCCTTTGTATGGGGCAAGTGCCATGTCCATGGGAGCAGGAGTCAAACCTTCGGCAGAACCCACAGTCACTGACTCTCCGCACCTATCAGAGCGCGAACAGCATGTGTTGGGAGCTCTCAACCTAGGTTGAGATCTGCTGATGGACGAGTCTAACTTCTAAAGCTCATTCTCTGCCTTGGTGTCCAGGTCTGAAGACTTCAGACTCACAAGGGGGGGGGCGTTAATGCTCGAGTCCTCGTTGAACAACATATTGTCCGAGGGCGATGGAGCAGCTGCCAGTGACAGCAGGGGATCTGTCACCACGTCGGGCTTAGGACAGCAAGCACATTCACAGAAGTGGTCACTGCCATAGACACCACTTCAACCTGGTCTTCCTACCTGGGGACAGACAGGGGAGGCAAGGGAGACTCATGCACAAAGACTAAGAAGTCTGCTGGCTGGAGGGATCTGACTGAGTTTCCATGAGGCTGCTATCCTGGACCTCAGCTGTCAGCATATGAGAAGTCTGCAGGCAGGAGGGGTCTGGAGGGAGTGCAGTCCCAGGCCTGAGGTCCGAGTGAGAGCTGGCTCAAGGCAGAAGCAGGACAATTTGGACTTATGGTCTGAGGGCTCAGACTGGCTGAGGTTCGAAAATGCCCAGGCAGGCACCCGCAGGTTTCCACTCTGGATGCACTGGTTTGTGTGACTGCTGCTTATCTGAGTGCTCCAACCTAGAGGACAGAGATCTCCACAGTTGCTATCTGCGCTTGGCTGATTTCTTTGGCACAGAGTCCGAAGAAGAAACATCCTGCTGAGAGGGCGCAAGCAATGCATGCAACATTTCAGCCTGCATCATCAGGGTCTGTGACATAGATTCCAAAGCATGGGCAACCTTTAGATCAGTGCCAAGAGCAGATGTGGCGGTCGTTTGGGACACAGTCTGTAGCGCAAGATCCCTGTGTGGTGATCTCTTGCTACTTGACTTATGACTTTGATGTCTCTTCACAGGCAGTATCTGCAAGTTCGCTCACGAGAGCAAACTTGACCCAACTGCAGGCGGATCTGTCAACATTTTCATCTATGTCCAAAATGGTCAGGAGAGGGGGATCAGAGCCAGATGGCTCTAACTTTCAACTCTAAAAAATATTGATTTTCTACTTCCAACTTTTCAGTTTCCCTGTAAATGTTCAACCTGTCACTAGGTGTCACTTTGCATTTTAACCCTTTCTTCCCATCAACTCCTTGATGTGATCCCTATCCGGTCAGCTGGAACAGATATGTGCAGATGCAACCATGGAGCTCAGTGAGACCGAATTTGCTAAATATTATCGCCCAAAATCCCAGATGCACGATAAAAAAAATTAATTATTGTAGATCCTGTATCAAATGCATATACCTTTGTTCGCCAGCATACAACAACACTTTATGCAAAGAACATTCAACATCAATATCTTCGAACATTATTATCTAAAAACATAGTTTATAATATATACATATATATATATATATATATATATATATATATATATATATATATATATATATATATATATAGACAGGGGGAGGCGGGGAAAGGTTGTCTTGCCACGCTGAAACTATAATATTCGTGTTTCACTTATAGGTCGACTCTAGATGAAGTTGATCAGTTCTGACATGGACCCATGCATTGTCGTATTTGAATGCTTCCTTCCTGTTAGTGAAAAGGAATACAGGCATACTTACATAAAGGGTCACCTGAACTGAATTGATGCTGTCTGAAAACAAAGCCCACACAGCACAACATCATAAACCCTTAGTGTACTCTAGATCTACACCTCTCAATTCCGTTAAACAGTCACTAAACACGCAAAACTTATCCAAGAAAACTCTGCTTTGTTCCAAATTTCTTTACTTATATTTCCAAGACGTTTTGTTTGAATCTATAGCAAAATTATTTTTGAAAGTACACACTGGGAAGTGATGTTGAAGTAATATTTATTTTAATATTTTAAATAAAAAAAACCCACTGATTTATCTTGTGCATGAAATGGACTGCTAAAGCAAAATAATTTCAATTCATGTATATAGATGTTAAAATTAGAGCGTGTAGAGGAAACATGAAATTTAAGGTTCCAATATTTGAACTTTTGAAATGCCAGTTTTCTCATGTAATTGTTTAGACTTTTATATCTCTTGAATCGGTAATACAAGGATTCCTGAATCAAGTACCTATAATTTACGCTTCTTTACCACGTGTTGGTGATCTGGAATATGTTACCAAGTTGGGGAATTGAACAGGTACCAATCTACAGATCATCAACGAGAAAAAGATCAGAGCATTTTCACTTCAAGTTTAATTCTACATTAATATTAATATTATACTTGTTCAAACGACAATTACTTTAAACGCTGATCTCGGAGAAATTGACTTGCCAATTCCATGTAAAGAAGTCTGCTTTGATTTTTTTTTTTGTAATGTCATCGCTAATGATGAAAATCTTTCTTTCTGAGCGAAATCATACTTAGGCAGACATCTCCTTGCAGGAAATAAAGTAACGTAATATATATTATATGTAGGGCTGGCGGCTTTAAATTGACTTCATTGTATAGTTTAAAAAACAGTGAAACATGGGTGACTTCTTCGTCTCGTATATAAAAAAAGGAAAGCCACACACCTGACATAAGTAAAAAGCTAAGCGTCGAATTGTTTATGCTTTTGCCTGGACTAGAAGTTCACTTTGATTGTCGCTTGGTAGATAACTCGTGAGAGGTTATCGCGAAAGGCCGTAAAATTGATTTTTTTTTTTCATTGCAGTTGGAAGAGACCAGAGGTATGGGGAATTAGTTTTTAAAATAAGGCAGTATAATTCATGTTTAGCTGAGCTGAGAATGAACCAAACAAATACAAACGTAGGAAAATTGAAAACACTTAGGAGCCACTCATAATTATGAATCAAACAACCATAACAAGAGAGAACGAATGACTAAGACAGCATAAGACTAAGTGATATGAAATCATGTATTGTGAGCCTTACAATTCATAGATTTTCTCTGCCCCAGAATCTCAGACCGGCTGCCTGAGCACCCGGCCTTCAGGACATTTGTACTAGCAGTGCTACGTCACTTGACAATCTGTATCCAGTTTTTCATATAGGATTTTCACAGTAAAAAGTGCTATGATTCCATTTTTTAACATGAGTCGTGTCCAAATATGCATGGACTAGGTAGGGGTATTTCATTAAGTATGCATAGTTTCTGAATACATTATGAGTTGACTGCTACGTGCAGTGTGCTTGTTACAAAATGACTTTTCCGGATACAGATCTGAGCCATGAAGTTGCTTTTGTTTTGCATAAAGAACTTTTGTTTCTTTGGAAAAGAAATGAAAGAAAATATATCTGTCATCAAACTGGACACAGATTGCACCCTGGTGCACAAAACTTGTGGCAAAAATGTTAAATTTTATTCGGAATATGATCTTGAATTACTTTTAATCATGACGTAACTCCCGCGTTTAAATCGAAACGTCCTTATTTCGACGATGAGATAGTTGCGAAAATACGAAAATGATTAAAAGTTTACATATAAATGCTCCAAGTGAAAGTTAAAAAGAAGATAAGAGATAATTGTATATAAGGTGGTGGTGAATGGCTTGTAGTAAAGGGTGTAAGTGTCTTTCGGCTTTCAATATCGAATGCCCAACGGAGAGATAAAGTTCACACATTGTTGCTGTAAACACGACACGGTTTCGGTACAGTTCCAAGTGCTAGTTCGCGCACACAGGGAACTTGACGTGGGCGTGGAATGTAGCCCTTGAAGATTGAAGTTTTACCAAGGTAACGATGGTGCCATAAGAAGAGAAGTTCAACAGGAAACAAGTCAAGAAATATGGAAGTGCGTGTGTCCAAATATGGACTTGGAATGGGTATTTCATTTAGTATGCATAATTTCTGAATACGTTATCAGTTGACTGCTACGTGCAATATGCTTGTTACAAAATGACTTTTTTAAAATACGTTTAGGACATGAGTTTGTTTTTGTTTCACATGAAGAACTTTTGTTTCTTTAGAATAGGAATGAGAGCAAATATATTTGTCTGCAAACTAGATACAGATTGCACCCCTGGTTTACAATATTTTGCGGGCACATATACACAATCAGAAATCACGTGAGACAATGTAAAGAAGACTATAAGGAAGTGCAGCACATTATTTGCAACGTGTGACACAACTGAAATATTGTAAACACCGAAGAGTTCCAAGCTATGAGTGATGGGTCGATACGTGCAATAGATTGAAGATGAGCGGGTATTAATTAAAGAAAGAAAAACCTATTAATCAACAAGTGAATAAACAACTAAATGAATAATTTTTCCAATATGTGCCGAATAGCTACCTCCTTATTATGGTTTGTGTAAGAATCAAAACAACTTCGGTGGGATTATTTACTTTTCAATATTGGTGAAAAATACATCATTCCACTCGCAGTGAAAATTATCATCCCCAAATGAAAGCAGCTGGGAGGTAATTTCCTGTCGCCAAACTGATGTAAGGAATGGGTTGTAAATGGGTAATTTCCTAATTCACTATTGGATTATTATTACAATATAATTCCCAAATAGAAGGAATCGGATGAACCACGAATATAGAGTTATATAGTAACTTATTTTATACATTCAGACACAATCTAATTTATTCTTACCACACTAATAAGATTTTGTCGGATTTAGGAAACCAATATGTGCATCATCTTCAGTGGTAACTCACAAAATGGACACAGCTAAAACAAATATTTATTATTATTATTATTATTATTATTATTATTATTATTATTATTATTATTATTATTATTATTATTATTATTGTTGTTGTTGTTGTTGTTGTTATTTATTATTATTATTATTATTATTATTATTATTATTATTATTATTATTATTATTATTATTATCAATTAATCTTTCTGTATTTATATATTAATGTGTTTATTTATTATTTTTATACTTATTTATTTTATGTAGGAGTTATCCATTTACAGGGAGGCGCCTCACACCGGACCAGTAGTGGGGGCGCATCCAATTAAAACACATAGGCATAAAAATTAAAAGACAATCATGCACACAAATAAATATCTGCCATGCAGGTCAAGAAATTCATACGTGCGTCAGGATATGGCTTAAGAGCCATCAATGTTACAAGGCGGGCTCCTGAATCCCATTGGCTGCAGAACTTACATTAAAGACATCTCATATGAACTTGCAACCAGCAGCATCGAAAATTTCAAAAGCTTCATGGCTGTTGAATTGGGCAGTATTCCAAATAAGATAACACATTTTTGTGAGCAGTAAAGATGAGATAAAAATTTGCCAAGCCTCCAACAAAGTATGTAATTATAATTTTTTCCCGAAGTCATAAAAGCTAAATTTTCTATTGGCCTCATAAAGAGGGCAGATAAAAAATCTAGAAAAGAAGATTTGCTTGAAAGCAATTTGCCTCTGTGCCTCCAAAATTTTCATAAGTTTAAATGTTACAATTTTTGTTTGTGGTTTACAGGATGTACCTTGAGCTCAAACCCTTGAATTAACTGGGGAATCGCACCTCCATCTATAAAAGCTTTGAAGACACTCAATGTTTAAATGTTTCAAGTGACCAATTAAAATTTTACAACTTTCATTTGATGTGCATTGCATGCACCTGTATAGCACAAACCTAAAAATTGAAGTTAGAATGGCATCCTTACCTATAACTGTTTGGAAGATATTCAATTAAACTTATCAAGTGACCCTAATCAAAATTTATGCTTAACTTTTGTTTGTGGTTCATTGGATGCGCATACAGCACAAGCCTATAAATTGAAGTTGGAATGGCATCTCTAAAAACAATAGTTTTGAAGATATTCAACATATAAACTTTTCAAGTGACCCTAGTTAGCATAAATTAAAATTCTACAACTTTTGATTGCGGTTCATTGGATGTGCCTGCAGCACAAACCTGTAAATTTAAATTGGAATGGCACCTCTACCTATAATAGTTTTGATGATATTCAACATTTACACTTTTAAGTACCCTAATTAGCATAAACTAAAGTTCTACAACTTTTGTGGTTCACTGCATGCACCTAAGCGTGAACCTATAAATTAAAATTGTATTGGCACCCTACCAATACTTTTGAATATTATTCAAGATTTAAATTTTCAAATGGCCATAATTTGCAGAATTTTCAAAATGTTTACTCCTCTTGATAAAACGGCAAGACTTAATGTATAAAGATATAACCATTCCGAGATTAGAGTTTCTAAGTGCATTAGTGTCTGAGAAAATCGTCGGACAAAATTGCTGAGAAAGAAAGAAAGAAAGAAAGAAAGAAAGAAAGAAAGAAAGAAAGAAAGAAAGAAAGAAAGAAAGAAAGAAAGAAAGAAAGAAAGAAAGAAAGAAAGAAAGAAAGAAAGAAAGAAAGAAATATCTTCTTTAAGAAAAGAAAAAGATAAATATCTTCTTTCTCCGAAACACAAAGATAACATTTTCCACGATTTAAATCTCAGCGCTCCCTGTCGGCATGCAGCCCAAGAATATCGGTACAAACTTTGAATTTATATTCCACACGTTTCAGTATATGAATGAATCAAAGAACTTTATTGGTTGTATCAAAAGCATCATGACACTTTGCCAGACATATACACAATCACACAAGGTTGCAAGTACATACAAATACATCAAATACACAATAAAAGTAATAATACGTACATACATGTATAAAGACAGTAGAGACAGAAAAGTATACCTCCCCCAGCTCATGCAAATATTATCATAGTGAACCTCTTTTTAAGCGCATCTGATAAAAATGATACTGGTTTTTTTTTTTTTTTGTTTTTTGTTTGTTTTTTGTTTGTTTGTTTTTTGTTTGTTTGTTTGTTTGTTTGTTTTTTTTTGTTTGTTTTTTTCTTGGTTTTTTTTTTGTTTTGTTTTGTGCTTTTTTTTCTTTTTTGTCAGCGTCATCTGGTTTCATGATTATGATTTTTTATAAATCATCATAACTTTTAAATGCAGGATAAATGTCGCATAACCTGTCAAATAGAATTTTTGCTTCCGTATTATGTTTTGATCAGTTCATAATTAAATGAATTTTATTATCTATTTTGTCGCATTTTTCATATTTTCTTTGTTCTAAAAGAACCTTAAAGGGACCGTCCAAGTCTTGTAGGTTCTATTTGAAGGCACTAAATCGGAGACGTGAGATTTTTTTTGTCTAATTTTCAAATTAAAAATAAGATATTTTCCATGTTAACGTCTGTTTTAAATTTTGTGTACGTTTGTAATTTCTGCTCTTCCTCTCTATTATTAAACATATCTTTCTTCCATTGGTTGGTATATCTTTTAAGTCTCTCTCGAAAGAAATATGGGTCCCAAATTCTGAAATGTTGTAGCCGACATTTCCCATATGTGTTTTAAACCCATCTGGTAGAAGAAAGTTTGTAGGGAGGATATCTGCTGAAAGTTTTCGGTATTGATATTTTCGACATTACACACACACACACACACACACACACACACAGACAAATCATACAACAGAGAGTTGGGATTCAAGTGAACAGTTTTCTGTGACTATTTGCATGCTTAGTGGTTGTTCTCCTAATTCAATTACAACTGCTGTATTTGAAGCCTTTTTGTGCATTCCCGAACAATATCTTGATAAGCTTAAATGTACTTTTTCGAAGGAAACTTGAAATAATCGTTGAAATCCCTGATATTATACAAATGCTTATGGGTGGATTTAGGATGGGCGCTCTTGGTGCGTGTCACCACTGATAAACTCTTCGATCGTTCCAGAAACTGTATTCTCAACTGAAAAATTACATACATTTGACGTTTGACCAGGGTCTGTCACCCTCTTAAACTCCCACTGGATATCTGAAGCCCCCTCTATCTGAAATTTTCGAAATCGCCTTCGTAAAAATAGTATGCACAGCGCACAACGTTCTGGAGCCCATGAGACTTAAAACAATACCATTTTTTGCTGTTGTTGTTGTTGTTGTTGTTGTTGTTGTTGTTGTTGTTGTTGTTGTTGTTGTTTGGGGGGGTGTTTTTGTTTTTGTTTTTGTTTTTATTTATTTGGGGTTTTGGGGTGGGTTTTTTTTGTTTTTGTTTTTTGTTTTTGGTTTTGGGTTTGTTTGTTTGTTTGTTTGTTTTGTTTGTTTTTAGTTTTTTGTTTTTTTTCTTCAGAATACCTAATAAGAGTGCCACTGTCCGTGCTGCAGTTGGCTACCTTTGCGATGGAGTAAATCGGGAACGGAAAATAGGCCTGTTGCACAGAAAGCCTTTCTTCCACGAGTACCCTGGTATCCAGACAGGTACACAGGTCTCAGATTTCTTAAACATTGGATCCGAGACCTTCTTATGCACTGGTCCATGTCGGAAAAATAATAAAGAAAGAATTATGAAGCTGCAATATAATTTAGAAGGTTCAGCATTCAGTTTTCTAAATGTGTGACTATTTTTATGTTAATGTTGCTGCAAGCTTTGACATCATAGGCCAAACTTAACTGTACAAGAGAGGTTAATAAGTAGATCCCTTTTCCTTACATTATGCAATACACTGTGTTAGAAACAAAACAATGCATACCTTAATGCCATGCAGAAGTAATTGCATCAGTTTTTCAAATACACTTAGGTATACGACTGTACGATAAGTTCAGAGTGGACTAATTTATATATATCCGATTAGGTTATCATGATTACATGAAGATGATCATGTCGTAATATAAATTCTGATTTGTATAGCAAAAATTGTACATATAGATACCTAAGTCCACAGAGAAGATCACAGGCCTTTATATATATATATATATATAATATATATATATATATATATATATATATATATATATATATATATACATATATATATGTGTGTGTGTATGTGTGTGTGTAAAAATGTACTATATATATATATATATATATATATATATATATATATATATATATATATAGTACATTTATAAGCAAAACTTTAAGTATTTAGCTGATTCATTATTTGCCATGTTCAAATTTATTCATAATTGTGTGGGTTGTCTTTGCTGAATATTTAGCTTAGACAAGGAGCCGCTACTCAGAGAGACATGAACGGGTAAAAAGCTCCGAAACATGTTGAGTAGTTACCCGCTGAAGACCCTTTAATTTATTTGGGTTAATACAGCCTATCTCAAAATTTTACAGTGGAACGTGTGCAATATGGACAATATTACTTCCGTATGTATATAGGTTAGACAGGGACAGGTTAGCTTATGGAGAGTAAAGAGTTCGGATTGCGGAATAGGGTAATGACTACTAGGAAGTGGTTCTGGGCAAAAAGACGCACTGAATACAATATAAAACAGACGTACTTTCACCGCCCAATAAAACTCGGATTTTACTTGTCAAATGTTTACTACTACAAATTTTAAAAATTCAGTAACAAAAGTGCAAAATATCATGTATCTATTCATCATCATCATCATCATCATCATTATCATCATCATCATCATCATCATCATCATCATCATCATCATGTATAAGTGAGCGGGATGGTTTGATATTTCATGGAAGCGAACCCAGCGCCTCCAGAGGCCGCCAGCCTGCAAGGGCAGCATGGACCTAGACTGGTTCCCGACGAAGATATCGAAAGAGGAGTGGGCTGGGGCACCAGCCAACAAGCTGAATAACTCTTTAATATGTGGAGGGGAGAAATAATGTTGAGTTCGAGCCGGCCGCCTGACCACATAATCCACGCGTGCAGCAGCTGCAAGTTGGCAGACACCCAGGATGGTCACGAAAGGACTGAAGCTTAGCGCGTGCATGTTAAGAAGTGCACGATTATTTCAGAGAAACACTGCCGTCACTAGTTCCCTGATCTCTCACAGAAACCATTCCGGAGGGTGAGTCTTGCTGTCTTCATTCATGAATCGCGAATTTGACCGGTGAAAGTTGACTTGTGGCCTCCCCCAGTTTCCACCCCATGCATGATCCTTGCATCATCAAAATGCGAACAACGAGATTCGAGAGACCAAAACACGCTGCTCCAATGCCTTATTGCAGGCATGGACGTATATTTATGCCGATAATCTGTCCATGTTGCAAGGCTTTTCCATAAAACTGATCCGATGTACATTTACGTACCCAAATTCAACACCGCCAACGCCACGGTTCCCTGGAGCTGGGCTGGAGTTGAGCAGTTGTGTGAGTCTGGAGTGGACTTCAATTCATAGTTGACCAGGCCATTTATTCAGTTGTATGAAGTAAGTGAATGGCAAGGGAAGCCATTCTCAACGTCAATTGTGCAGCATTTTTGGATTCACTGTATACTAATGGCACAACTGAGTTCATGGACGTACCCTTGGGTATTATTTTTTAACAAGATCCCTCCATGACAGGTGTCGACCCTGACAAAAGCTCTGACCCTCTGACAGGCTCTGTGACTGTGACCGGGAGACATTTATAAAACGACCTTTATAAAAAGTGCCCAAAAACAAAAATCGTCAGTTTGGCCACAAAATGCTGTCATTTTAATCAATTTAGAGGGCTTCTTTTGGATTTTTTTTTTTTTTTTTTTTTGCGCTTTTCGGGGGGGGGGGGGGCGGGGACCCACACCCATTTTTCTAATGTGAGTTCCCCCCCACACACCTCCTTCAGGCTACGTACCTGTTCTGCTACCCTGTGTCAGTGTGTGGGACTCGAACCCCCACATGATGGAAGTTGGAACCCTTTCTGGTAGCCCTTCTCTCTCACCGCCTGAGCTATGGAGAACTGTTCAGGGTCTTTGGCATTCATGCCCAACTTGAAAGCTTGAGTGATGATGAATTGCAAGGAGTTCCATCTAGCAAGAAACTAGAAATACTACTATGCCAATATGGCACATGAAGACTATGGAAGCTACTGAGCATAATATACGAAAGTGGAAAATAACTAATCTAAGTGTGCGGATACTAAATATAGCAAATGATATCGCAACCTGCAATAGTTCCTAGTTCCTCAGCAAACGTTTCTAATAATACATGCCATACTTTTCCACTTCTGAAACCCGGACCAGATTACAAACAACATCTCAATTTTGAGGTCTCCAAAACAGAAGACCTCCAGTGGGAACAGGAGAGTTGACAGCTATTGATAGTACCACTGTATGTCCTTGGTACCTTGCTGAGACCCAGCAAAATTCAAGACAAAATATTTACATTCAATCTAAGTTTTACCATTGCAAGTATAGGAGAGAGCTTGGTGTGTTATCAGACCATAACGTGTCCCACCCACATTCCGATAACTCACGCCCACCTGGGTTTCCTGAACCTGACACTTGAACATGCTGGGCAAGTCAGTTGCTGGTCATTTCTCTTAATTCTATGCACTAAATTTAAAAATTTGTGTAACCGAGCAGAAAAATTTAAGGGAATATATAAATATAAGCAATGAGGGCAGCTTTTGTGTGTAAGTTATGGCATAATGACACAGCTGAATGAAGCTGGCATCAGGCCTCGTGTGTGTTATATCATGATAATGCGGGTGATTGAAGCTGGCATCTGGCAAGGCGCACTCCCATGCGCCACGCCCAAAGTGCCAGCCCACATCACTATGCCATGACACACAAAAGCAACCCTCGGGTCTTCAGTGAAAACACTCAGTGATACCAATTTATTATGTCTGTGTTCCAACCCTGGAGGCCAACATAGACATTCTGTTGTTCCAGATATTCTTGAGTTTAAACTTATTTTTATTTCAAAAAATGATTGAAAACAGGCACCATGTCTATATGAATTCCTGTCGTGGTGATAAAAATGTATTCTGACATGGGCAGTGGGCAACAGCCAATCAGATGGCTGCACTTTGATCTTTAACCAGTATTAATATCAGCACTAACCATGGCTCAATCAAGCAGTTTATAATGAACATTTTATTTTGTTTTATGAGGATGAATAACATCTATCCAAAAGAAATTGTAATTGTGTGTTTCCATGCTTTAAATTTGAAACAAACAGTTTGGGGTATTACTATTAACATGGGCATTTTGTCTAAAATCAATGTAGACGTGATAACTCAAGGAAGATTTGGCTTGGGAAGTTGAAATTTTATGTGAAGAAGTTCCTATATATGATCTTGTTTGGAATTGCAGATGGGTGACCTTGACGTATTTTTCAAGGTCACGTGGGCGTGGCATCTAAAATTGACACGCATGCAACAACTCTGCAAGGATTTGACTTAGGAGGTTGGAATTTTGCATGTTTATGTACCATAATACCAACTAGGTTGGGATTGTAGACCAGTGACCGTGACCTATTTTCAAGGTCACATGGCCACTTTTTAAAAATCATTGCAGATGCACTCGAGAAAGATTTGTCTTAAAGAGGTTGACATTTTGTGTGATTATGTTTAAATGTAAGACTTTTGTAAGACCTTGCTTGCAACTGCAAATGTATGAACTTGACCCATTTTTCAAGGTCATGTGGGCATTTCGTCAAAAATCAACGTTTTGAAATGTCAATAAAGAGTGTACCTTCACCATATCTGTAGATCATTGGAATCAGTATGCCTATTTATAAAAATAAGGGTGACAATAGTAGGGGTGCACAGGGAGACATTTGATTTTCTGTTGGAAAGTCAGGCTGGTCTAGTTTTCAGTTTTGTGCCATCAGCGATATAACAGGAAATAAAAATTTATGATATTCGTATTACTTTCCACTGAACATTGCAACTTACATGAGAAACTGCTGTGTGTATACATGCAATACTTCTCATGCTAAATCTAGGTGCATAGCTGAAATATTCACTAGTTCTCTTACCTTGACTCCAAAAGTAGGCAATTTATTTAAGTTTGGTTACATTTATAATCCAATTGGAATTCTACACACCTCTGGCCACAAGAAATCTTGTGTGTTAAAATAGGTTGCATATTCAGCTGAGCACATGTACACATAAAATAACCAAGCACTTGTGATCTCACTTGTTCAAATAAACATAGCTTAAATTTCATACAATTTACCAACACCACCATAGATTTATTATTAAATATTTCATTTCAAACTGAAAATTTTATATCTAGTAGACAGTGTAATATTGTGTCTTATTGATGTACCTTAATGAATTTTTATGTTACAGAGGTGGAATTTTGGTTGGCAGAGATTTCCTTACACTGAAAAATTTTACAACCAATGAGATTGAAACCTTACTATGGACAGCAAAAGACCTCAAGACACGGTATAAGCAGCAAGGAGAGGTCAGTAAATTTACTATGAGGTAAAATGTAAATAATGGCTATTCTCTCTCTCTCTCTCTCTCTCTCTCTCTCTCTCTCTCTCTCTCTCTCTCTCTCTCTCTCTCTCTATGAATCGATCAACTAGGTTTCTTTCTCACATCAGGGCTCAAAATGAGCATATGCAACCAGTCAAATGCTGGTCAATTATGCAGTTGGCTGACAAATTTACCTTTTGCTGGTAATGAAGCTAAGGTTTCTTCCAATAAAATTTTAAAATAAACCCTCTACCTCATTTATCAATTTTAGTTATTTTGGCCAGTGAATGAATATATGTTTACTGATCACTTATATCTTTATCATTCACCAGTAAATATGTTTTTGGCAGCAGATGTCACATTTTTTGTGGCATTTGGTTGTGGACGGCAGGATTGGCTGACAGACAGTGTCCTTTGATGGGGCACAGCAGCAGTTCTTGCTAGGTGCCTCCAAGGACCCTATATTGAAAAGGACCGGGCATTTGCTGTCAGTGGTACCACACACGAGCAACTCCTTTGAACCCAGCTGTGGGTTTCCTTTCAAGAAAAATGTTTATCAAGATTTCAGAATGTAAACAGGGCTAATGATCTGCAGACAGAGAGAGTACTTAAGTTTCCTTTCTTTCGCATTCCCAGCTTGTATCATTTCAAGCTATTTCAGACTAATGGAATTTTAATGTCACTTTATGTGGGATCTATATTATCAAAATTCTTATGTGACAATAGCAGAAAAAAATTTCTTTTCTTTTTTTTTTTTTTTTCTCCAATCAACACACCGTAATATGAAGGTTATAATTGCAAAGCCAAGTAAAAAAGCAAAGTGACACCTGACTATTCTGAGGAGTGGTGGTCGGAAAGGGTACTTTTGGAGCATTTGTAAACTCAAACATATGCCAATACTTTCTTTGTTGAGAAAAGTCCCCAAACATGGTTCACACATTCCCTCATGTGGGCCTGTTTACAAATAAGCTATCCAGCTATTATTACTAGGGGAGATTTTGTCTTTGTATTCGTAGTTTGTACCACGTTGTACCAAAACCCACAAAAATTTGTCAACATAACACTGGTAGACAACATTGACTGCAGCAAAATTCAGGAGTGCTATAAATTGGCAAAATCTTGAGCTGAATCGTATTACTGTTAACATAAGGCTAAAGGCTAGCACTGCCCCCACCCCCCCCCCCCCACCCCACAGAGTTACACCGAGAAAACTGCATCACAAGCAAATATAGATTTTGTTTTGTGTGTGTGTGTGTGTCTGTGTGTGTACTATGTAAACCTGTATAAATATATCCGTGCATGCACTACAAACACAGATTTTGCAAAAATAGGTTAATGTACCTAATATTAATTTCATGTTTTACCTTGCGATATGCTATAAATGCATATATAATGCATATACAGAATATTTTGTAGCCATTCAATACTAAATGAACTAGAAAGTTTTGAGCTGGTGCAACATGCATTAATGCAACATGCATGGATAACAACAGGTTTTGCTGGTTTGTTTTCCATCCAGTTGTAGATTCTACCTGTCAGTCAGCTGAGCTTTTGTGAAGGTCTGTTGTCATCTGTCCACAATTCACATTTTTGACTTCTTCTCAAAAACCTTCAGCCAAATTCACTTCAAACTTGGTGGGGATGTGCTTTGGGTGGGTCTCTACCAAGATTGTTCAAATGGTCAGGTCTGAAGGATATATATTGTTTGAATTATGGCCTCCACATATAATTTACTCACCAGTACGCGCACGCCACCGTTTTGAAAAAAAGAATGCACGGTGTTGGTTTTGAAGTACACATGCGAAAATGTATTTTGCATGTTGGAATAACAGCAGCTCCCTGTGCACAAGGTGACCCCAGGTGTGACAACAAAGGGATCAACCAATGAGATTTCAGCATTCAACAAAATGCCAGGGTGAATGTAGAGGCAGTGGTATCAACAGAGTGTTTGCCACAAGTACAGCAACAAAAGGAAATTTCAATGCTGTATTGGCAAGTGCAAAGTGTTTCATTTGAACCCCCATAAACTTTAATACAATGACTGAAGAAAACACAGGTTTATTTTGGTTGAATGTTCCAAAATACAATGTACATCTTTTTTTTTTTTTTTTTTTTTTTTTTTTTTGTCAACTACAAATCCATGTGTGCCGGCTGGATTGTCAAAGCTTTTCATACCTTCTTATTAGACAAAGGCCTCTGCTTTGACACACGCTCAGGTGGTGGAGGGGGTTATGGGAAAGACGATCTGCAATGCAAGCATTTGGCAAGGCATCTGTTTCATGCAGCACTGAGGGAACAGATAATGTATATGAGAACATTTTTCACCATAAATCATCTAAGGAGGGTCTTAACATGCTAAAGGATATTGGATTGTATACCTTTTATAACCATACCTTTATAGTGAACAGAGACGATTTAATATGGGGAGGTATCATTGGATCCTGAGTGCAAATTATCATGTTTTGGTCAGATTTTTGTCGATCTGCAATGCAAGCATTTGGCAAGGCATCTGTTTCATGCATCACTGAGGGGACAGATAATGTATATGAGAACATTTTTCACCATAAATCATCTAAGGAGGGTCTTAACATGCTAAAGGATATTGGATTGTATACCTTTTATAACCATACCTTTATAGTGAACAGAGACGATTTAATATGGGGAGGTATCATTGGATCCTGAGTGCAAATTATCATGTTTTGGTCAGATTTTTGTCGATCTGCAATGCAAGCATTTGGCAAGGCATCTGTTTCATGCATCACTGAGGGGACAGATAATGTATATGAGAACATTTTTCACCATAAATCATCTAAGGAGGGTCTTAACATGCTAAAGGATATTGGATTGTATACCTTTTATAACCATACCTTTATAGTGAACAGAGACGATTTAATATGGGGAGGTATCATTGGATCCTGAGTGCAAATCATCATGTTTTGGTCAGATTTTTGTCGATCTGCAATGCAAGCATTTGGCAAGGCATCTGTTTCATGCATCACTGAGGGGACAGATAATGTATATGAGAACATTTTTCACCATAAATCATCTAAGGAGGGTCTTAACATGCTAAAGGATATTGGATTGTATACCTTTTATAACCATACCTTTATAGTGAACAGAGACGATTTAATATGGGGAGGTATCATTGGATCCTGAGTGCAAATTATCATGTTTTGGTCAGATTTTTGTCTCACCAACATTAGCTGTTAGCAAGACTAAGCACTCACTTTCAGAGTGGCATTATTTCACTCACTGGGCTTGGTAGGGCTTTCATACTCTTGTGGATGATTTAGAGTGATCTTCACCAGAAATATGTGCCATCATTGTCACTCTTCATTGATCATATTATGCTTGATTGAGCATCGAAGAAAAATGGTAGAGTGGCATTTTGAGGGAAAAAATAGGTCTTTGACATTGGTAATATGTGGCATAGCAATCATCACAAGAGATGTGGTAATTTTTGTAAATGACAAGTGACTGTATTGTTTGGCCGTTTAAAAGGTTCATCTGGTCAGAATTCAGGCATTGTTTTCAAACAGGTCAAAAGGCTTTAATTTTCAAATCTGCTGGTGTTCTGATATATGCACATGCAAATGATTCTGTCAAATACCTAGTGGCAAAACTATGACTAAAACATTTGTCAGCGTATATAATATAATTGCTGCATACCACTATAATGTAATGCCCAGTCTTGCATAAAAGTTCTGTTTGGAGCAGTTGTTTGGCCAAGATTTTCTGGGTATGATTCTAATCCATGAGCCATTTGGGCTTCAGAATCATGGCATTTTTTTATTTCATTTATTTTATAATTATTTGGTTTTGGGGTTTCTTTTGGGGGGGGGGGGGGGCTAAATAAGGGTGTGTGTGTGTGTGTGTGTGTGGAATATGACAGTATATATATACAATATAGCAACTCGTATGTCCAGGTTTATGAGCCTCTCAAGGGCAAGTCCATGGCCATGATCTTCCAGAAGAGGAGCACAAGGACACGACTGTCAACAGAAACAGGTAAAAATTGATCTCAGTTTTGCTGTTGTACATTCAGAGATATTAGATTTTTACAGTTATAAATTTTTTGAGATTGATCAGGTCGTGCCATCAGAGGAGACGATCACTATTCTACCTCCTGAAATGTTTTTTAGAGAGTTGCTTATCACTTATAATTACCCCCCATGTACAGATTTTGAAAAAAATCTGTGTGGGCAATCTTCCTAATTGCTCCTCTGAAAATGCTGAACATTAAAGACCAAAAAATAGAAATAAACGGGTTACACCCACCAAACACAGGTGACTTTACAGGTGTTGACTGAATAAAACTGGTTGCCATATTATTCCTAATAAATTGCCCATGGCTTTCGGGGAATATTGTGGGTGTGAGACTGAAGTTTATGCGTACATGAATGTTTAATTTTGAATATTATAAAACTATTTTTGCATTTTAATGTGAACATGAAATTAATGTAATTTTTTTTTCAAGAGAATTGATCCTGTTCCTTTTGTAACCTTATGTGTAGTGGATGACCACCTGCCAAATTGGTACCATTGTGGATTTTAATTTTGTGCTTTAACTTCAGTACACACAGACTGATTTTCGAGTGTCATGCTCTAATAACGGTCATGAAACAACTGCACACCGGCATAGATGATAAATTTTATGGGCACAAGATAACCCATTTGAGAGATTGCTGTTTGGCTTCTAACAACAGCTAAAAAAAACTGACTATTGTATGAAAAATATTCTAGTACAGTGAAACCACTATTTTCAGGGAAGGCCTTAATAATGAAGCTGATTTTATGGTTCAGGACATGCCTGGGACATATATTGTGCATGTTACATATTCACTTGAGACTGCTTTATAAACATTGAAAATAAAGCTACATGTATGGTTCTAGTAAGTAATATTTTTGAAAACAGCAGCTATGTTGGTCATTTTAGTGGTATTTGAAGACAGATATGATGTTGGTCACATCATGTTGGTCCTCTTTTTCTAGTCAGCTATTACATAGAGATTTCCCATAGTCAGCTTTTTCCCACTTAAGCCAGACAAAGCCAGCTTGGTGGGCAAATGTCGTCTACTTCAGTGTTTTGGACTAATTTCGACAGTAATGAAAACACTTTAAATTAAAATTGCAGACTGGACCTATCAAGATGACATACCACATGCCAATAGCATTTCTTGGTGCCCAACCCGTGCCAGGGAAAGCTGGTGACTCGGTCTTACTTCAAGGGGAAAGGGTGTGAATTAAGCTGGTGGTGTGTCTAGCTACTGAGGACATTGTGTACTGCAGAGAGCAGGTGGCAGACGTGATAATCCACGTATCTCCAATTTTCAGCAGTCTAATCTGGTGAAAGAAGTAATCAATTATGGGCCTTGATGGGAATGTGACAATTAAAGCATGCTAAAAGAAATTGTAAGGAGATGAAGTGTACTGATAAGCTGAATCATCCCTGAGGTCATTTTAATTATATGCTATTGCTGTTCCTTTGAGTAGAACATCTTGAGAGAAAAGTGTGAAGGCAGAATAGGAACACTGAATATCCCGTTAGGTATTTAAAGATTGGAGTTATATGGGTATACACTGTAACCCTGTAACCCATTTCCTAGTTGGAGCAGAAAGAGTTGACAGCTCGTGTGGATGCAGGTCCGGTGTCCGGTGTTACTACCTGGGTAATCCAGTTTAAATAATAATGTTTAAATCATGTAGATGCCCTACCCATACCAAGGTGCCGAGAAATGCTCTTTACCTGAAGTGTACTCCTCTGAGAAGTCTAATCAACAATTGTCATTCAAAAGTGTTTTAAGAAAAGGTTCCAAGACAGACACCATCATACACCCAGGTACTTTTGGTCAATTTTACCCATTCTGATCAGTGTACATGAGTCAATAGCTTCCCTTGGTGCAGACTGGGTGCATCCCAATAACTTAACAATGCAGTGAGTGTGTGGAATTCCCTTACCTATTATCTGGTGATTTATTCTTCTTTCTGCAGGAAACGACTTCTGATTCATGGAGAGGTTATAAAAGTTGTGTGTCATAATTTGTGGATCATTTGATAAATACATGCTGGGTACAGTGTGTACTGTACATGCTGTATGTGTTATCCTCTTGACCACATTTCAGGAGTGGCTTTGCTTGGAGGTTATCCATCATTCCTAGGTCCAGAGGACATCCATATGGGAGTGAATGAGTCCATACGCGATTCTGCCAGGTGGGTTTATTATATGCCCCTCAAACAAAGTTTGGGAGGGTATACTTTTTTCAGCCTATCTCACGGTGTGTCCATAATAGAGTCCTTGTGAACAAAGTATCAGATTCATGTGCCATGTCAAACTCAAATTTACTTCAGTTGTACCTTGGCACTATTTCTGGACCTGATAACATTATGGTTTAGTTTAAATATATTTATTTAGTCTGGATAGATACGTTTAAACTAAACCAAAATGTTATCAGGTCAAGAAATAGTGCCAAGGTGCAATTGAAGTAACATTTTGGTGAAATTAACCTTATGTGTGTGCAAAATTGAGGTGTGTGTGTGTGGGGGGGGTGTATCCAGTCTCTGGGCGATGACTGTTCTAGTTTACGACTACTTGTGTACAGTGGAACCAGTGTCTATTGTGACCAGAGTTGTTGATTGAGGGCATAGACAATTCCCATGGATATAAAGATGAATTAAGACTACATAGGAATTCACTTCAAAAGGCATTTAGTCAATAATGCAAACATTTTGTCATTGTTAATGTAAAATTGAAATGGGCAATTAAGACATGTTTATATTTAAAACAACTGGTGAATGAAATATTCGCAGAAAAATGCTGTCAAAATTAGGCTCACTCAACACAAAAGAAGTTCGCATTACGCAATGATAAGTGAACCCAATATGACCAATTATGGCAGTCGCAGTCGCATTAGACAGGCAGTCACATTAAACAGGTGAAAAACAAAAGAAACTAGAAAAGAAGATTTGCTTCACAGCAAATCTGTCTTGGTGCCTTTAAAATGAGAACAGTTTGAAATGCTATACTTTGCCATTGTGCAACATAGTCTAAATTTCGTGTATTAGCCTAATTTTCATAAATTAAAGTGCTCAGCTTTGGTTCTTGGTTCAAGGGATGTGGCCATGTCCCAAACTTATAAAGTGAAGTTTGAATGAAACTACTATCTTGAATAGTTTTGAAGCTATTCAACATTTTAATTTTGTGTATTTGTCTAATTTGCATGAATCATAAGCCTAGAAGAACTTTGGTTTATTGTTCATTGGATTGTGTTATGCCACAAACCCATAAATTGAAGTAAAAAAGGCACCTCTATAATAGATTTGAAGCTATTAAAGATTTACATTTTGCATATTCACCTAATTTGCATAAATTAACATCGTACAACTTTGGTTCATGGTTCATTTGATGCGGTTTTGCCACAAACCTACAAATTGAAGTTGGAGTGGCATCTCTATGTACAATAGTTTTGGAGATCCTCAACTTTTAAATATCAATGCCCCTTATTAGCATAATATGAAATTCTACTACTATACTGTCCACTATGGTGGCAAGTGTCACAAAGGTATATATGCACATTGAAATTTTGAGTCTATCTGCAATAGTTTGGAAGATATGGCGCTTTTAAAATTTTTGTTACCTCTAAAATTTGCATCATTTTAAACATCATAACTGTTCCAATTGAGATGTACAATTTTGCTGGTTATATCAGTCACCATGGCAAGTTTGGTGGTTTTTTGCAATATTGTCTGGAAAAAACTCCGGCTAACTTAGTCAGAAAGAAAGAAAGACAGACATTGGCCTTTTATTTCTTTGTTAATTTATCTGAGATGAAAGACCACCTGCCCTATGTGACCACTTTTGTCTGGCATTAGGGGTGGTTCCTAAATTGCAGGTACCACTGTACAGTGAAACCTCTCTACAGTGGGCACCTTCGTGACCACAGAAAAGTGCCCACCCCTGACAGGGTCAGCCCTTCTAGGCAGTATTAATGTGTATATGTGCATGTACAGTGTACACATATTATAATTCAGAGGGATGTTTATACATGCAGTACAAAACTGTCTTTGTTCCTTTATTACATAAACAAATTTCAACAGATGCTGTCACAAAACTACATGTACATGTACCTCTGAACTTAGACATGCACTATACTGACTCAGTAATGGCTATGAAGAACAGGCTTCATCTCACTGGTTACAAGAAAACAAAGACATGGAAGTGTCCATTGAGATGACACAAATGCGCACACTTTACCAGAATTCACCAAGTTGTGAAAACAGTCACTGAGGACTGTAAGTCAGACTTTGATCCGGTCCAGCAAACTCAGCTCTGTCTGTAGTCTATTTTTAACAGAGGGTACACTCTGGCTTCTTCTGCCTAGAAGTCCAGTCCCTCTGATCCCTTGGGACTGATAAGAACAGCAGACCCCCAGCCTCAGGCACAGACCAGCTAGGACACTCTGACTGGTCAGTCTCAGCCATGGTGCACTTACAGCTCTGTGCAGCATTAGTGTGAACATGGATCAGATATGTTTCTTGCATTAACAGAAAGAGATTCTCTATATTTTATTGAGAACCTCATTACACAGTTGTTGGGAGTTCCCCCACCCCACCCCCACCACCACCTCCCATTTGCCATAAGACCTAAGCCTTTCAAACCATAAACCCAGCAGGCATGGCTAGAAGGCTGCCTATGAGACAGTTCAAGTATCATGAATGCAAAATGGTTGCCTGGCACCATGGAGGCTTATATCATGCAGTACAGCAGAAACCCTAGTCAAAATGTGGATTGTCGGGAAATTCACTGTATTTAGTATACATGGAAATTCCCCAACTTTTGTTTGCATGCTATTGGATTTGCCAGATGTCTCAAACCTATATGTGCAAGTTAGAACTTTGTGTCCATCTATAATATATTTGAAGATTAAAAACTTTAAAAATTTTAGTGGCCCATAATTTGCATAATTTTAAACATCATGACTATTCCAAGTCAGGTGCCTAATTTCACTGGTGGGTCAGTCATAATGGCAAGTTTGTTGGTTTTTGGAATAATAGTGTCCGAGAAAAACTCCTGACAAATTTGGTCCTAAAGAAGAAAGAAAGAAAGGAAAGAAAAAAAGAATTCTTGGAAAAACAAAATGTCTGGGTTGGCACCCAGACATAATTACCTTGTGGTATCAGAGGACCGTCGCAGTAGAAGTTGCATTTGACAGGTGGTCGCCATTACAGGTTGCACTGTATATGTTGCTGACTATCATTTTGATTGGTTGCTGGACTGGTTATACACAGAGATGTGGCTACAGGACACCTGCATGGATGACCTTGTGTCATGCAACTATACTTTTTTTGAGTTGGATTTGCATATAGTGTCTCGACAAACATTTGAAGAAGGGCTTTTCGCATAATGCTGGTCTGGTCGAGTTCCTGCCTCTCATATTTACGTTGAAAAATAATATAGGAAAATTGTTTGTGAAATTGGGGAAACCTTTGAACATGATCAAATATTTACAAACACAGTTTTAGATGCACCTGTACACATATTTTGAATGCCTTGTGGAATGAAGATAATTGCCTCTCCATCAGGGTTCAGTGACTTTAAAAGGCAGGTATGGAAGTCAAATGGCAAGGAATGTAGATGTTCAGTGTGCAGATTACAGCTTGTTTACACAAAATCCATTGAACAGTGGTCCCTCAATACTGTCACTTTTAAAACAATTTCAATGTTTATTGATCTGTATATATTATTTCATCTTATCGTATCTTCTATTCAACCATAGCCTGGGTTTTCTAAGTGTGCAAAATTACATTTTATTGGTTAAGAGTGGATAAGTTTATAATTGTAATAAACTGTTACATAAACAGAAGTTGAAATGTTAAACAGTCTTATATTTTCATTGGCTCTATCAACTTCCTGTATGTTTGTCTATCCTTTTTACCTATTTGATATAGCTGCCTGGCCATAGGTATATGTGATTATATATATTTTATGTGTCCTTGTTGATGGCAAATATTTTAATCCTCAACTGGCATAATCCTGTGATGTTTTTAGCTCTCCTGGCCAAATGTGGAAGAGTGTCTAGAATCACTCATTTCCATCTGTACACTTTTTTTTTTCTTTTCTGTGAAGGCAATCCAGTCCACAGTTTTCAAGTTATCTCCATGTACTTGTAACTCTCTGGACTAAGCCCCTGTTGTATTGGTGGTGCCTCCTATAGTGTTATGCAATATATGGACCAAAATGTGAATTTTACAAGAAAGCTGTTATTCGTAGAGTTTTCCATGAATCATCATGAAACTTGACGGGATGTCAATCAGGCAAAAAGACTAATGATACCAAATGTACTTCAAATATGCATCCTATATAGAAGTTTGATAATGCATAATATGGACAACTTTGACCTACGTTCTTCAGGTCACTCAGGAAATTTTCAGGAAATGATTTTAACAAGTCGTTAGTATACGGTAGCATCATGGTGGCACCAGTGGTGGTATTAATTGGAAGTACACTATAATGTCATAGGTATCAGAAACACACTAAATTCATTATTTTAATAGTCAACAGAATCGGAAAGTATAAAATTGCGCAAAATATGTGTTCGACCAATGGTCAAATTTAATAAAAATTTTGGTGACCTAAATCAATTTTCAAGATCAGTTAGTCTAATGATACTAAATGTACCACAAGTGTGTATCTTGTGGAAGCTTCATATTGCACAATGTGGATGACTTTGGCCTACTTTCTCAAGATCACAGAGGGATTTCATGTCCGGAAATGATTTGTTAACTCTGCTGATTATTGGTCGCAGATCTCATGCCATCACTCCTGTCTAGCCGGCCGTCATTCCATCCATCCAGAAACAATCCGCTTGTCAACTCAATAGCATCAACAATTTTATAGTTAGCCTGTTGAATTTTTTTGGACATATTCTATGAATAAAAATCTAGGTTCCTTTCATTATTGGTGGCAGCGCCTACAGGATTACCTAATACACAGGCCAAAAAGGGAAAAAATTGAAAACGCTCTGGTGTCCTTGATTTACGGTGGATCTTTATGAAATTTTGTGAAAACGTTTGGGCGGCTAATGTGTGGAATTTGAGTAGTACTGGTGGCACCCCCTACAGGGTAATGGAAAATATGAACCAATATATTTTCAGACCTATGAAATTCATTGTCACGAAAAAATATAATAAGTCTAACTTAATCAAATGTCCCAACATATGTGTATCATGTCGGAAAGTTCAGTATTACTCAATATGGGTGACTTTGACCTACTTTCTCAAGGTCACTGAGTGAATACATTTCCGGAAATCCTATTCTTATGTAGGTGACCTTGACCTACTTTCTCAAGGTCACTGAGCAAATGCATTTCAGGAGATCATATTCTTGTGATGGTCATTCTATCTTTACATGTGAACATATATACATTTTACCATTACAGGAATATTGTACAGAAGAAAAGTTCATGATGTGTGGAGTCCTGGTGGCAGTACTGGTGGTTTTCAATGGAACTAACACTATGGGTGTAAAAAGCACATTAAATTCAGTTTTATGATCATAATTAAAGATGAAGCTTTGAAACTTACACCAACTGTGCATTGGGTCAATTGTCAACTTTTGTGAAAATTTGGATGACCTTGACATAGTTTTGAAGATCGAAATGCAAATTGTCATAGGTTATTGATAATTAGGCCCCTTAAAAAAAATTCCTGTTTCTCATCACCACCTGCCCCAATTTTTGGTCCCGCCCCACAAAAAAATTGTATTTTTTATTTTCTCATAAATGCCGTCTGGATGCACACTTGACTTGGAGCAACAAGTTTGCAAACCAATCGTGCAGTTGTATTTTGAGCCAATGTTATATATACATGTTCTATATTGGGTACTTTCAAATTATAATTTTTTCTTTGATATAATGACATGCCTTTCCTTAGAATGTAGTTCCATTGAAATTGGATATTTTAACAGCCCCCCCCCCCCCCCCAGCTAATTTATTATTATGATAAGTGAACGCAAATATATATAATACTTATGCTACCCATGGACACCAAGAATGTTGTTGTCTAGGTATTCCAGTGTTGGTTAAAAAAAAAAAAATCCTATCTCCGTCCCCTTATTTTGAAAAAAGAATGATGAGAAACAGGAAATTTTTTTAAGGGGCCTTAAGAAGTACAAAATATATAGGTATAACTGCGCTAGCGTAACTAAACTGATACAAAATATGCATTGTACGTGAGTATTGATATTTTAGACTTGATGAATGACCTTTAACCTACTTTTTAAAGGTCACAGGTGGAATGTGAAAATGGACATTGTTAGGGTCCTTAATTTGTCATGGAACTCGATGAAATGGGAGAATTTTGGGGAGGCAAAAATGTTGAAGTATTATGATACTGGTGGCGCCACCTGTAAGTCAATGCAAAATATCAGGAAATCTGTTTTGAGGCAAGTGTAATTCATTCTCATCAGAAAGAATGAGACTGATGATTCTAGATGTACATGCATTTAAAATGTGTACCATATGTGTGTGTTTTGTTTTGTTTTTTAATTACATAATCTGAGTGACCTTAATCTTTTGTGTTAAGGTCACTGAGGACATAAAGTTAAGGACTCACTCATTGTTTATTTGGCACATGCAACAATATCCATCACAGGAGTTGCACAAATAAGCTATGATTATATGTGGAGCAAAGTGCCATCTGGTGGAGAAGTCAGACACTAAAATCACATAAGCTTTTTATGTTCAGAAGCCCTTTGGGGACTCACAACTTTGAAATGAAGATGTAGATGCAATATAGCCATGGTGCTAGGATAGCATCAGGCACATGGGCAAATTACTTGGCATCTTTTCTTTTGCAAGCGCAATTCAATAATCCATGCATTCAAATTACAGTGACTTGGGAGGCCTCTGATGAGAAGCCATCCTGTCTACAAGAGGCCACTTGTCCATGTGACAAGTGTGCTATTTTCACTCTGTAAGGAAGTATTTCTGGTGCATATGTGGTGGTTTTATTATAGAGGGCCCACTGTACCACAAAACTGATAACCAATTTCTTTGTTGAATGATACTGCGAAGCTGTGGCCTTTTTAAAGTATAAACATGAAATGTTTAAGAACATGGGAGACCAATAATTATAAATGCCTCATCGTTATTGTCTTTCAGAGTGCTGTCTCGACTCACAGACATCATCCTGGCCCGTGTGTACGGTCAGGAGATTCTGGATGAGCTGGCTGCAGAGGCCACAGTGCCGGTCATCAGTGGCTTGTCTGACACCTACCATCCCCTACAGATACTGGCCGACTTCCTCACGCTACAGGTCAGTGTGTAATAGAGTGGTTTGATTCAAACTTTACAACGTTAACGCTTTCCTGATCAGAATAAGATAGAGTCCATAGATTTGTTTGTGCCATCATGATATGTTTTATCTGCCAATCTCTGCACAAACTTTTTTTACTAATGTGAAGTCTAAGTTTAAAATATTAGAGCAGGGTTCGCACAGGTCCTTGAAGTGCTTGAATGTACTTGAATTTGCTATATTCATTTTCAAGGCCTTTAAAACCTTGAAAATCCAGAATTTTGGACAAAGGTCCTGGGAAAGTCCTTGAATTTTATTTTTAAGCATCACCCAAATGAGACAAGTTGCCAAGGAATATAAATATTTTCCACAAAATTTACCATTTATGAATTGAATCACATGAAGATGAACACATTCTGCTGTCATTTTCCTTTGAAGTGGCTGGCAAATTCCATTTGTCAAAATGTAATACTGCAAATTACAAAGTATCTTTTTGCTTTTAACCCCCTTTTAACCCATGTTGGTTTGACAGTTCTTGTCAAATCAGGCCTAACCAATTATGTGAGCCTTATTTACATGTACAGCCTACTTTCTGGGACAAATAGACTGTTTCAAACATGCAGGTAACAAAGTACATCACCTTCCTAGGAAAGAAACTGGGGCATTTTTGTGAAAAATGTGGGGGGGGGGAGGGGATGGGTACATCTTTAGGTCTAATTTTACCCATATGTAGTTGTAGCAGTTTTACAGACTAGATAGAGTCAATTTCAGGAATACAGCCCATACTGGCTGTAGGCCTACATAAGTCACAGTAAACTCATAAAATAATCCATGTTGAGTTTATCTTTAAAAGGACTTTTGGTAATACGATCCACATGTAGGCTTCTTTGTAAGTTGGTGGAAAGTCTACTGCCTATTTCAAAAATTGAGTCTGATTCATACATGGTTGGAATAAATAATAAATGTGAAATAAGATGCATTGGTCTTATTAGTAGAGGGTTGAAAAGTGATGATTTAAACAATTTGTCTGTTGTGTTCTATTGCTGGATCTGGTCCTTGAAAACTTGATTTAAGTCCTTGAAAAAGTCCTTGAAAGTCCTTGAATTTACTTTTCACGAACCTGTATGAACCCTGTTAGAGGGGACAATTCACATTTGGGGATTCCAGTGGGAAAGCGTCAATGTGGAAAGCGAACGTCATGGACAGGGTGCATCCTACAATTTTTAACAACATGCAAGTCCCCTTATTCATTTTAGTTTAGCGTTGGTTACCAGAAAATTTAAAAAGGACCAGCCCTTTGGATGTAGCTCATTTTTTTGTAACTCCTTTCATCATGCTGAATTGGTCAGTATTTATAATATTTCATGTATACACATAACTATGTATAATAAAGACATACATTTGCTATGAAACTTGTGTATGCTGGAAACTGATGAAAAGTTGTGTACTTTTCATGCCCATAAAAGCTACAAACTTGTTGGTTGCACATATAGATATTTGTATTTTTGCGGAAATATGTCCTCTGATTCCCCTGGTATCATGCAGTCTGTGTCATGCTAGTGGTACTGCTCTGTTAGGTGTGTGTACAACATGTACATCATAGAGCCAGGAGGCATAGAAATAACGTGCAAGTATGGACAGGACAGACATCTCTTAGAGGCTTGCATGTTGTTCACATTTGTATTTTGTGATGCCAGGAGTACTTCGGTTACTTGAAGAATCTGAAGATAGCCTGGGTAGGAGACGGCAATAACATTGTTCATTCCTTCATGATGGGATGTCCCAAGCTGGGAATTGAATTACGCGTTGCCACACCAAAAGTAAGTTCATATATGGGTATCACCAAGATTAATGACAATTTTTTCCTTCCTATTGTATACATTTAATTGTTGCTTTATCTGTTTTGTGCAAATACTGAAATATTTCAGACACTGTAATAGTAATGATAACAATAAGAGAACGTGATTATTGTGGTGCATATTTGCATATATTGGTCCCCTCTTATACATGTAAGGCCCCCTCTCAAGAGAGGCCACCCCCTCTACAAAGGCCACTTCTCTGTGTACTATGTACAGTATTTCCATTATATTTTCTCTCCGCAAGAGAAGCCAATCCTCTTAGTAGACCTCATTTATGATGCATTTGGGGTGGTTTTATGAGAGGGGTACATGTACAATAAGTCTCAGATTTTAAGCAGGTAACTATCCAGGATCAGACTCATTGCTTTGTGAAGCTGTGCCCATACAGTAGTACCTGCCATTCAATGCTACTCCTGCTGCCAACAAAAAGTGGCCTTATTTTGCAGGTGGTCTTAAAATACAGGTAAATTTATAAAGGAAAGTAACTGGATTCATGTAAGGGCAGTCTTAAACAGATAATGCAGTATCTCGCAGGAGATGATCTTTACAGCAGATACCCCTATATTTAGACAATGCATACCTGACAAGTAAGCAAACACACTGACATGGGATATTTGAAAATGAAGTTAATAATACAGTAGTATCTGGACTAAATTATATAATGGAATGTTTGCTTGCTGTGATTGGAGTTTCCCAATTCCAAGGCTTAAAACATGTGAGTAGCTGTTTACATAGAGAAATAGCAATTTTGTTGACATACCATTGGTAACCCTGAGGGTCGTGACCCCTGTACAGGTTGTTCAGTCAGCACACTGAGGGTCTGTAAACAGTAAACAGTGTAAACAGTCAAAGTTTGAGAACCTGCAACATGAATTTCATTGCATTTTCCATCAGACCATTTTTGATTGAGATTCATCATTTACAGACGTCTTAGATCTCTGTAAAACGTGAGTGAACTCTAACCCTTCAAGAAAGAAAAATTTTCATCTAAGATTTCTATGTATAACACAGTGATTAACCTCTGTCCAAATTTTAATGTTTGGAATGTTCCCTGACAGTTCCCCACAAATTCATTCTTACTTCTCCACAAGATCACCATCTTCAAATACCTTCTTAAGAGATAAAAGATACCCTGCTGAGACTGAAGAAAGATGTGTGGTCCCAGATGTGGTTTTCCCATGATCCTCTGGAAGCTAATCCTACCTGATTTGAATTTATATTATTTAAAAATTTAGATATGCCAGACTCCACAGTTACTGTTCTGGAGTAAAGTCTTCCGACAAGTGAAAATAATTATAAAACTGCGTGAGCAAATTAAACATTTGACAAGAATGTATGTTTGGATCTCAGCTGTGGTGAAAAGCCACAAACAATTGAATGTGCTCCTAGCATTTATACAAATGCTATGTATTGTAGTATGCCAAAAAATCTTGCACTAAAAAAAAAAATTGTCAGCTTTCAGATACGCTAACATTGTGTGACATCTCTGTTGGTGTCAAAATAGCCAAAAATTGGGAAAAGTAAAAATTGTTTTGTGTGCGATGTCAACCTTACCTTTACCCTATATAAAGTGACCAGAACACTCTGGACTGGTGTGTTCAAAAACATGTTTAAAAACCTAGCAAGTAAACATTCAAGATGAAAAGGGTCTTGCTCCAAAGTATTTAGGTAATTTATTTTCAGTGTGGATAATAAATCATTGGACTCATCAGGTCCTAAATTTTCATATTTTTAGAGTAAAATTCCCAATTTTGCAATACACACTCCTTGAAATTTCAGATGTCAAAAACATGGAATGATTTACCTGATAAACAAAAGAAATAATGGGAATCTGTAAATTTAAGAAGGAAATTCATGCTTGGACTGCACGTGCCACCAGTGTAGAAACTCGCCTTACTTTGCCTACAACTTCAAACATGATCAGATTTATTGTTATTATAAACAGTCTCCTCTATACTTTCATTGGAATTTTACCATACACCATTTCCCTGATGATGACCTGTTGATAAATTGATTTGGCTGTTGAAACCTTGAATTTTGAAAGATTTGCTTCAGATGTGATAGTAGTTAATAATTGAGGAATAGCTTTAGACATAGACAATGGCTGTATTGCATATGGATAGAGATAGGATTGTGTCAATTTTTGTTTGTTTTGAAACTACACAGAGGTACAGGTCTAAAAGTAAAAAACATTTTGAACAGCTTTCTTAAGCTTATGAAAAACTCCAGAAAAAAGAAAAAGTTTGAAAACCAAAAAGTGATAGAGAGTCTCTTTATTTTATCAATATACCCTGATCTCTTGTGAGACCATGTTTTCAGGATTCTTTGTTAAGTTGCTTTCATTCTATTTATACCTCCTATGAAAGACCGCCTGTCTTTAGAGACCACAATTTGGCCACCTAGAATGGACCTTAAAGACAGGTTCCATTGTATCTTTTTGGAGGGCGGTACCTCTTATATGCAACAACTGCCATGTGAAGTCACCTGCTGTTAGTGGCCAAATTTTTCTTACCACAAGAGGCAATTTCTTTGTATACTGTGCAAAAAAGTAAAGGCTCACTCCTCCTTAAAGGGGAGAGGGTTTAACTTTTTTTGTACAGTACATGTATATATTTATCTGCTGTTACAGGTCACCTGCAATACCAGTTTCTGTATGTGGCCTGTTTTTGTGGCAGATAGGGGGGCCACAAACAGCAGGCGCCACTGTGTATGTATGTATGTATGTATGTATGTATGTATGTATTCATGTATTCATGTATGTATGTATGTATATTTATATAACTCTTGGGAGGCAAAGCCCAGCCTCCAACATGCCAATACATCTGCTGCTGTTGAATTCAAGAGCTTCTAGTGACCCATACACCATGGCATTGTGAATTTACATTGACCCCTGTGCTACGAATGGCCCCATGTAAAGCCCATAGGTTTCTTCAGACACTCTTTTCACACCTTTATGGCTATTATCTCACTTCCAGCACATTTCCTTGTTGTGTGATGGCTCAGGCATACTAATCCTGGGTTTTCCATCACTGGTCTTGCCTGATCTTTACTCATATTTAGAGGAGCCTATGTCAAACTAACGGAAGGGTCATCTTTTTTACCCAGGAGTATATTATACATACATGTACAATTACATACACTCACATGTTTACACACTAAAACAGAAATATTCACAAGAGGTGTCACAAAAGTAAAACAAAACTGGGGACATGGATATTGTTCTTGAATCAGAGTGAACAGGACAGTCAGTGTCACAATGTGGCCAAATTTTCTGTCATCCCAGCTATTGCAGAAATCTGTGATTGTGTAATATTTATGTGAATCATGTTTCAATCTTTTTCTGATTCTAGGGTTATGAGTGTGATGAAAAAGTTACGAAGGATGCCATTAAACTTGCTATCCAGGTACATGTATTATGTCTCCCCATTAGTACACTTGTCTTGTCATGTATGCAATTGCTATCCGGGTAATTGAACCTTATTTTTAAAGCTAGATGGCCCGCCAAAACATGCATCATTCTGTGAAATAGTTTATCCAACAACTTTTTTTTCACCATTTGGCACTGGGTTTTGAAATTTCATTTGGTCTTAACACTGTATTGTGTGTGAAAATGTACATATATGGTGATTTTTATTCTGCTTTATGACTTGCATACAAATGTGTTTTGCATAATGAAACATGATTTGATTTGTTAATTTAAGCTGTGTTACTTTAATACGAAAACTTTTCTGAGAATGATATTTGGTTGATATATATATATTTACAATTTTGGTAGACTTAAATCCTTACTTTTCTATTGTCTCACATGTTTAGATTTCCTCAGAAACTAGTTTTGAGAATGTTTTAAGAACAGCTAATATGTACAAACCACTGCCACCCTTATGATTTATGTAATGATTAAAATTGGTAGTAGATTTATGCTGGTATATTGGTATTATAACGAGTAATTTTTCCTCATTCAACAGCATGGCAGCAAATTAAATTTTACCCATGATCCAATGGAGGCGGTATACAGAGCTGATGTCATCGTGACGGACACTTGGGTCAGTATGGGACAGGAGGAGGAGAAGCAGAAGAGGCTAAAGGACTTTGATGGATATCAAGTCAACAGAAAGGTATGTGTATAATTATTGGCATTGAAATCTGCTTGATTTTTGATGGTTGGATGACATCATTGTGACCACTGAGCATGATGGGACCCAAGAACTACTTCAATAATGTGAGTTTCCCTGTGTTTGGACACGTATTGTCTGTGCATAGAAAAGATTGAAGAGCACTGATGATCCCTCTGGGAAGGTGGGATAGTCTATTGTTTCTTGTCCCATGTTTTCTATTGATGGGATTGTCCTTGTTTTGATCAGGGATTCATATATACATTGTATATCAATGTGTAATCCATGGGATATAGGGGGTGTGACCTACAACACCTGTAGTGTGAAATTTCAAAGAATGTCTCCCCGAGAAAATTTTTTGTGTTGTAGATTAGAGCAAGGACACATCTGCAGATTGACACCCATGTCAAATAGCCTTGTGGATGAAAGTTTGATATTTTGTGTCCTCACGGCTTGATTTTGTAACATGTACGTTTGGTATACTACGCAGTCTTAAACCTTGACAGGATTGATGTATATGCTACTGCCACCTGCTGACTGACTTTGAAACTAAAAACTTTTTATATAAGGAAGACACATCTTGGAGTGATGAAAAATGATGTGGGGATGAAACCAGCATTATATTTACTGTATACATGTAATTTCATATAAGCATTTATAAAGTGCATAACTTTTGGGTCACTTTTTAAAGTAAAATAGATGGTTGCAGTTGTGCAGACACCTTTCATTGAAAACATGCAAGATTAAAAAAGGTCAGTCTATAGATAGAATCAAACGATGTGCTAGTGTTCACCTGTCACAGCCAGGAAACACATGCTCCGAGCACAGCTGGCCAGCATTATGTCACTGTGTAGAAATATGTGATTTTCCCTCTGTTTATTAACTTCATCATGGAAAAAAATATCTGTCAAACCAAACAACACAAACAGGCTTATAACTTTATGTAATAGTCTAGCTGAAACAGTGAGCTTATTACAGGTAAATGGCTCCCAAAGGTGTGAGCACAAGACAACCAAAAACTATTTAGTATGGTAACCTGCACCTGATTGGCCACAATGGTGTATTCATACCTTCAGGACAGTCAATCAGGTGGCCCCATCCTTTGGATCATGGCTTTGTAAATGAAAGTAGTGTGACCATTTTTGTGATTAGCTGTATATATATATATATATATATATATATATATATATATATATATATATATATATATACATATATACACATTGTATACCACTGTCCATTTTGGTACTACATGTAGTTCTGCTGTTTTATACCACAGTTCTCCTAGTTTAAACTGCTCTCCTGCTATTTTATGAGTCCTGCTGTTTCATATCAATGCCCTGCTATTTATGCATCCTCCATAAGAGGATGCATATAGAGTTTAGGAGATTGACAAGATCAACTTTTGAAAAGTTTATTTTTGCAATTCAGATTTTTCTTTTGAGTTTTGGTACACATGATCTACAGGTCTGGGAAATTATCCTCATGTTGCATTGATACTTAAATATTTCATGATTTGAAAATTCCTTTTGGTTTTTTGCTTACTCAGCAAAATTGATATATCGACTTGTATCTATGGCAGGCTTAAGTACTGGTATTTCATGATTTTTGAAATTCTGTGTGGTATTTTGCTAACTCAGCAAATTTGACATAACAGTTTGTATCTTCTTAATGGTGGGCCCTAGGTCCATGGTTATCATTAAACATTAATAGGAAAGTACCTATGAGCTTTGATTTGATGTGGTAGTATGACTTTGATTGACCTTGAAAGGTCAAACTGGAGGTCAAGCAGATATCTTGGCTTATATCAGAGTAATGATGGATCATAGACCCACAGTTACTATCAAACATTAATAGGAAAGTGTGTATGGGCTTTCATCGGGAGCAGTTAATCTTGACCTTGTGTGACTGTAAAAGTGAAATTAGATGTTAAACAGACATGTTGGCCATTATACTTTGTGTCAGGGCTCTTACTCTATTGTCCTCTGATTTACAGTAGTGAAACTTTACACAAATATGTGTTTGGGCACAAGGGTGTGTTATTTATAAAAAATAGGTTACTAGGTCAAAAAGTATCTGGGTCACATTGATATATCTAAAATAGTGTCTCCACTGTAATTCCTTCTATATTCAGTATAGTTGAATGAAACTTCACACACATAACTTGTCCTGAAGATCTGTTGTGGAATGAAAATAGGTCAGTAGGTCAAGTATCTGGGTCATGGTGATGCTATTATGTAAAACTGAAATACACTTCTTGCCTGAGCTATAACTTTGTTATCCTTTGACTTAAATTCATGGAGCTTTACACTCATGTATATATGGTCATAGGGGTGTGTCATACACAAAAAGTAGTGAACTAGATGAAGTATCTGGGTCAAAGTGATGTATCCTTGTAAAATAGTGTTTGGGCTATAATTCCTTTAATCTTCAACTTACTTTCAAGAAACTTCACACAGACATATGCCTTGGCCTAATGATGTGTCCTATAGCAAAATTAGGTCAGAAGGTCAGGCACCCAGGTCAAGGTGGGATGGGGGGGAGGGGGACTGTCAGCAAATATAACTTATTGGTTTATAACTTCTTAATGGTGGATCCTAGGCCCATGGTTACTGTCAAAAATTAATTGGTAAGTACCTATGGAGTTTCATTTGGTGTGGGTAATTTTGACGTAGAGTGGCTGACCATTTGAGGAAGTCTGATAGGTGGAACACTGGAAATTTGCTTCACTTTATTGTCAGACATGTGGTAGGTGGGGGATGCATAATGGTGTTTCACCCATGGGTGAAAAACTGGGTTGAGTTTTAACCACCACCCTGCAATTTGAAATGAGTCATGCTATTTTCAGATGGTCAATGAAGCAGCGGCCAAGTGGGCTTTTCTACATTGTCTACCTCGCAAACCTGAAGAGGTGACAGATGATGTGTTTGAAGACAAGAATTCACTGGTATGGCAGGAGGCAGAGAACAGGAAGTGGACAGTGATGGTGAGGCATCTTGTAAAGCATTCTTGGTGTAGACATTTGGTGGCAGAATATGAACCTGTCAGAGTGAGGACTTGGCTTAAAGGCATAGTGAATGCGTGCAGTCGCAAAGTTGAAGAACTGGCATGATGGCTCTTTCAAAGACATTTAATCTAAAGACTGAATATTCAGCACTGATAATATTGCAAAAAAGAGACGAGTTAATTGATATACCAGACCTGATGCAGACTTATAATGAATCCGTAAGGTGAGAAAAATAGATGTATAAAAACCTACACACGTGTGTGTGTGTGTGTGTGTGTGAAATGTTTAAAAAAATTTCTAAAATGCGTCTTTGTAGATATACGCGTACAACTTTAAGTGTATAACTGTTATGAATCCAAAATTTGTTGCTTGAGCAAAATATGTGTTAGAACATGTTACAATTTCATGAGAGTGTCTTCTGTTCTGTCAGTTGATAAGATCAAAAGTGAGTTCCTGTTACATGACTCACACCACACCCAACATACCATTGTGTGTTGACATGAGGGGTATAGGTTACTCATTACCAGGGGCTTATTTTTTGTGAGCTTTGAGAAAGTTATTGATGTAAAATAAATCATTTTAAATTCTTGGTTTCAGGCTGTGATGCTGGAGCTCCTGCGAGGACACAAACCATCTATTCCACGACCTAATTTCACCAAGGCTTGATGCTGTGGCAACAGAAGTCCCGATCACTGAGTATTTTATCAAGAGGCAGAATCTCTGAAGTCGGGTTCCATTCAGACAAACGTCCCTCTGAGGGCTTGAATATAACTTTATTTTTTTAGAGATAACATATCAGTGCGTGAAATTGTACAGGCATACATGGATATCAGCAGAAAGGAATCGGTGCCAACAAATGGTCAATTTACAGTAGAGCATGTGATCTTGTATACTTTTCTTGGGATATGGTGTGCAAGAGATTGCAGGAAGTAAGTTTAAAACGAGGGCTGGCTGACTCAACTGGTTCTACCAAACATGATGTCCCGGATTGATTTCCATAGAGAATGTGATCTTGTATTATAGTTGTCTTTTGGGGTATGTTGTATAATATCGCTGCAAGTACATTTAAGAAGAAGGCTATCTGACTCATCTGGTGTTATCAAGCACGATGCCA
The DNA here is from genome assembly GCA_964020975.1 of Hermodice carunculata. Taxonomy (NCBI): domain Eukaryota; kingdom Metazoa; phylum Annelida; class Polychaeta; order Eunicida; family Amphinomidae; genus Hermodice; species Hermodice carunculata. The sequence goes on along the minus strand of OZ026614.1, from coordinate 94,742,789 downwards.
AGGAACAGTGTATTTTGTTTTTAGCCTCCTGTTCTTGGTATAGGATAGGATACCCTTGGATAGAACAGCTTTGGGACTCAAATACACAAAAATGTGATCAGTCAATTATAGTACCTACAATAATACCGGGTATGTGTATGTTTTGAAAAGTGCTGTACCAAATTTGAAAAATATAGCCTTAATGATGTAATTTCCCAGATTTTGCTTTTATAAAGTCTTCCATCCGGATGAGGAATTGGAGATCAAGTACGAATTTCATTCCAATTAAAGGTAGATTAAATGGTCTTTGCAATGGTTTTTTTTTTTTTTTTAACATGCCCGTTCATCTTATGATGAAGCCTCATTGCTGCTTTCTGAAACGTACATTGTGGAGTTTGGTCGCTAATGGGCTGCCGACCAATAGGAAAGAGCAAGAATAAAAAATTTGTATTTTCTAACTGTAGAGGACACTTCAGTCAGGAGGGCTAGGGTTGTGTATTTCCATAACTTTCCATTGTATTTTGCAATGACTTTAAAGGAACTGCAAACTACCAAAATTGTCATGGTAAATCTAGGCGTAGAACCTGCATGATTTTTAAAAGTGTATTTCTCCAGTGTCAAAAGTAACCAGTTTGTTCAAAGTAACTTTTACATACAATCCAATGGAAATACACAACTTTAGCCTATAAGAATTTGTTGTATTCAGCTAAATACATGTAAAATTGCCAATTGTGATCTCTCTTATCAATACAATAAAAGTGCATCCTGACAGAGCACTAAACAGTCTTCCATAGGCGATAAAAGAATAATACAAAAAATGATAATCAAATTATCACAATAGGAGCCTCAACTCACAAGACGCTATGGCCTCTCATACACGTATGGGTATGTTTGCAAGACGGCAACCATTGTATTATTTTCAATCATCTTTTGAAGCCATAAGGGAGAAATCAAAATCAGAATCTTTAGTGCATAAAATGCTATCTAAAGGGTGTAGCAAATACGTATTTATATGGATTTACAAAGTATTGTGGCATTAAGCTAGATGTGCGGGGAGGATTAGTGGAAACAAGAATATTTTGAAAGCCAGGCCTGTTGTGTAGAGTTGCTACAATAATGGCATAACCATGTACATATAGCAGGTGTACTGTGAGTACATTTATTTTCACAGCATCTAATGTTTGTTTTTTAATTTTGAACCTTTCACTGAAACTTTAAATTCAATATTTTTGTTCTAATTCCTATCGTAACAGCAGGTGACACGATTTCTTGAAAGCTCATTGGTGACTGGCGCCACTGTTCACTAATGATTGTAGATTATGTCATTGGCAGTTGGAAGCAGTGAAATGCTGATAGTGTGTACATGTGCATGTACTTGTTGAAAAGGGCCTGGACATCATGTATTACAGCACACGTTCCTTGTACAATTAAATCTGTACACATACTGTCAGTCTAGCTACAATGCATGTACTGTTGCTGTAGTACGCCATGCTATTTTGATGATCAAACTGGATGGGTTTTTTTTTTCAATTGGTAGTTTGAGCAGTTTACAGTCAAATGACAGTTTAGAAGTCTTTGATAAAGATGTGCAAGTAAAACTAATCATGGTTAGAATGAGGTATGATGGTCAAGGGAGCCATGGTGATGGAGTTGCTAGACAAGATCTCAGCCAACCTTCACGTTATTTAAAAACTGGTATCATAGATCCTATTCCTGTCTATCCACTCAAATAACTCAGTCATGATATTGATGAAATGCCCTCTCTGGTTGAGGTGGACCTTCACCTGCCATTGTGCAGCATCTTGCAGTGTCTAGGATTAACCCTTTCGATGCAGGATCTAAGAGCGATAGCCTGAGTCAACAGCTTTCCTCAGAGCACACCAAGGAAAGCTGTTGACTGACAGATAATCCTAGACATGGCATGTTGGCATTCATTGGAATGGTAGACATGGCATGTTGGTATTCATTTGAATGGTAGACATGGCATGTTGGTATTCATTTGAATGGTAGACATGGCATGTTGGTATTCTTCGAAAATGTCTCTTAGTGAGGAGTTCAGGTATGAATTCATTATATTAATCCAGTGCAGCCCAAATATGTTGATTTATTTTTGTACTGATGTAAAAATCTGTCTTAATTTTTCTTTATTGTTATAGTTATGTTCGCCAGAGTTTATGCATGTTTCATCACATCACTCTTATGAATATTATTCTTTCTAACCATCATCATACGTCATGTGACTCATCTTGTTTTACCATGTGTCATCCAGCGCCTGCAGAAGATCGGTATTGTCATACTGAACCAGTGGTTATGTTAAAGTGTGAGGAAATCAGTTGTTGAAGAATGAAAAAATAAGTTCATGTCAAATCTAAAAAAAAAAAAAAACACCAAAGATATGAAAAAAAATTCTCATTTTGATAATGACCAGGTCGAGGTATGAAAACAAGTAGTGCTTCCCTAAAATACGATGTAAAGGAGAAACATTGGGATTATTGTACAGTGAGCTATTGTTATAATGACACCTGTTCCTGACAAAATATGTCAGATATCTGAATATGTGAGATACATGGGTCAAATAGGAAAGGAATCTCACTTAAAGTCCTGTCAAATGTGATGTTATGAAAGTGAATTATGTCATGTATCTGAGGGTGATTATAATGAGATCTCGTGTTGTTATGAATAGGTCATATGTTTGAGTATCATTATAATGAGGCTTCATTCGTGTTAGGGAAATGTGTCACGTGTGAGAGTGTCATTATAATGAGGTTTCAGTGTGTTGTGAAGCAATTAAGTCGTATAGTTGAGTGTCATTATAATGAGGTCTCGTTGTGTTGTCAAGAGACCATGTCATATCTCTGAGTGTCATTATAATGAGGTTTCTATGTACAGTGTACTTGCATACAAATGCCAGGATGCTCAATACCTGTGTGGCAGGTGGGTACCCACCATGCACAGGTGCAATGGCATATAAGAGGGAGAAAGAAATCAGTGGGCCCACAGAAAAGTGCCCACTGTTGGTATGGGTGCCCATTGGACCAGGGTTTACTGTAGTTATGTTGCTTATAAGCTTTCATTTGGGTTCCAGGTTTCACTTGATTTGCTTATTAACGAGTTCAGCGATTCTGACTGACAGTGTTATGTGGTCTTTCAATGTAGTTTGCTCAAATTCAGCACACTTTTGGTACAGGGAAAGCAATTGATTCAGGTATCAATTGTTAATCAGAGTTAATCATTTTTATCAAATTGCACCAGATACCAAAAAAATGCAGATTGATTGCTGCCAAGTAACGTGTAGAGGCAGACTAGTAAGACATCCCCATGACAGAGAGATACACTGCTTCAGTAAGAGAAATGATTTTATGCTTGGAGGGATGTATTTTATTATGAGGCATACATGTACTCTCATTTGCATCGAAATTCGTCATTTTAACCCCTATTTAGAGTGCTCAAAGCAGTATGCATTAAATGGGAGAGGCTGCCAGCTGAAGGGAGGTACATGGTGCTTTGTTAAACTTCCAGTCACTTGAGCAAGAACAATGTTTATGTAGAAAAAGTACCTGGGTACATAGTGACTAATAAACCAGCCAAAACTGGCTATCAGACTGAAAGTCAAATTCCGTCTGCTTTGGTGTTTTCAGCTTATTTCAATAGTAAGGAAAAACAAGTTGAATAAAAATTGTAGGTGAGTCCTGTCAAGATAATATTCCTCATGTCAACAGCTTTCTTTAGCATGGGTTGGGCACTCAGCACTCAATCCACATCAAGGAAAGCTATTGACATAAATTTTAATTCAAGCTCGAAACTGTTTACTTTCTCCTAGGGGGAGGCCATCTCAAAATTCAAATTCTCCACTTACTCGTGCATTTCGTTTGTCTTGCCAACTCATGAATATAATTGGTATGCTTACACTGTGTTGTGCCAAAGCCACAAGAAAACACAAAAAAACTGAGATTGGGTTATCTACAGCAGTTATATAGTTGGGAAGGCATGAAATCAGAAATATTTGGTGGAGTGTTTTGTTTTTGTATTTTTTTTTTTTTTTTTTTTTTTTTGTAAGGGGTATCAGAATTGCTTATATTTTATGTATGGACAGTTCTTAACCTATAACATTCTGTATAAGATTATGTACTTTACACACTTAGTACCAGGCACTGGGTGTGTGTTTTTACATTGACTGACAAAAATGTTCCATTTGTTCAACACTCGCTCAATGCTTTTATTTAAATTTTGCAGGGTTTTTGGTTGTACTGCATTTTATTTTGCTGTTATGTTGGTTGTACATTTCTGTGTATCTTTTCATAATTTCTGTTGAGTGATTGTTAAGGTGATAAAAATAAAGATCAGTGGAGATTGAAAGTAGATAAATTTTGTTTCCAAAGTATACTTTTCAACCAATTTGTGTTGCAGAAAACATGTTGGGACATGGAATTAAGACTTTGAACTAACTGTGTAATGTTTGAATGTACACCTTGTTTCAGGATCTGAATGTTATGGTGGTTCTGGAAATCTCTATTCTGACATGAAATAAAAGAGATGTAGAATAAACTAATGGATGCATGGTTTTATCTATAATACAGCTAATAAATTGAGATGCAATACAAGTCTGATTTTTCTTTTTTTTTCTCCAGCTGAGTTTATAGGATGGTCAGTCATCCATCATCGTCCGTTCAAGTTTCACATTTTCAACTCCACCAATATCATTGGCTAGATCCTCTTTGGCTTAGTGAGTATATACAGTGGGTTGCTCGCTACCAAGCTGTTCAATTGGGCCTGCTCCAATGATTTTTGGATTTTTTTGTTTTTTTTGTTCCTTTTTTAGGCAAAATCTTTGAAAATCATCTTCAGCGAAACTGCATCAAGACATTTAATGGAGACCTATTTACCTTGCTTCATTTATCAGGTGACACAGGGACTTAATTTTTTTTTTTTTTTTTTTTTTTTTTTTTTTGAAACATTTTGTGTTTTTGTCATTTTCAACTTCTTCAAAACAGTCAGTCAAATTGTTCTGAAACTTGGTGAAAATGTAGTGTGGGAAGGTCAAATAAAGTTGTTCCCCAGGTGATGCAGTGAATTCCTGATTTTGCAATTTGGGTACTTGTCAATTAATGCTCACATTCCTGAAAGAGAGGTTGCAATTAGAAGTTGTATACATATTGGCTAAATACACACCCAATGCACAAAATCCTTGTGGGCCAAATGTATGTGTTCCTATAAGATTCATTGTTACAGTAACATCCAACAATTTGAATTGTTTTGGAGCAAAAGTTCTTAAATTTACAGGAATACTTGAACTACATACAACCATTTGTCACAAGAAATTTGGTGTCTGCAGAAGAGTGCTTTTAAAGTTACATAGATGCAAATTACAATGAAAACTAATGGAAATGCACATACCAAGCACACCTGCCTACAGAGCTCTCTACTGATAACCCATATGAACTGGTTGATCTTTACCTTGCCTATTCAAGTCAATCATCCAGAACCACTTTCTGGTAGTGGTTAGGCCTACCCTATTCTGCCGTCTGCACTCTTTACACTCCATAAGCTAACCTGTCACTGTCTAACCTATATAAATATGGAATGTTCTTCTGTACAGTTTTGGCATAGGCTGCAGTAGCCTAAATAAATTAAAGGGTCTTCAGCAGGTAACTACTCAGAACATGTTTTGGAGCCTGTTTGAGCTAAATATTCAGCAAAGACAACCTACAAAATGAAAAATATATAAACGAGTCCAGCATTCGCCAAAAAAGGGAATGTTTACTTATAAATATAGAGCTTCATAATGAATAAAGAATACCTCTCAAACCAACTTTTGACTTCTCCATAATGCACCAGTCACATTGTGCTGCAACTTGGTGGAAATGTACCTCGAGGAAGGATCAAATAAATATGTTAACTAAACTAGGCAAAATTAATAACCCTCCGCTTAAATAATTTAATGGTGTACCCATACAATTTAAAGATACGCACATGTATGTGTAGCATAATCCTTCGATTACATCATTGTATTTGTGTCTTTTTGTCCAAAACCACTTCCTAGTAGTCATTGCCCTATTTTGTAGTCCGAACTCTTTACTATCCATAAGCTAACCTGTCCCTGTCTAACTTATATACATAGAAGTTCTATTGTCCATATTGCACACGTTCCTCTGTAAAATTTTGACATAGGCTGTATTAGCCCAAATGAATTAAAGGGTCTTCAGCGGGTAACTACTCAACATGTTTCGGAGCCTTTTACCTGTACATGTCTCTCTGAGTAGTGGCTCCTTGTCTAAGCTAAATATTCAGCAAAGACAACCCACATAATAATGAATAAATATGAACGTGGCAATTGATGAGTTAGCTAAATATGTGAAGTTTTGCTTATAAATGCAGAGCTTCATATCAAAGAAGAACGCCTGTCAAACAAACCATAATTACCAAACTTTCATAGTACAGGTTTAGATAAGAACAATTTGACTTACCCCTGAACCAATATGTACCCTTTCTAGCTGGACAGCTTATCCTAGTTAAACCATACGCCAATGTTTAACTGAAGTGGAAACAACCTGGGGCATTATATTCAGTCCCAGTGATTGTAAAATAAACAGTTGCAGCTAGACCACCTGTACAAACCAAGGGAAATCCTAACAAGGACTGTAACAATGTACATCCTGCACCAGAGATGTAAATGTGTAAAGATGAGCAGAGTTGGAGCCCATGCTTGACTGCACATGGGCTGAATGTGACACAAAGTCAAAAAGTGCACTTCGCAGAAAGGATCATGTGTGGTCTTTCCTGTCCCTGTTAGGACCCTCCTGACCATTGATTTTTCTCACCATACCTGTGTAATGTGGCCAGAAACTGTGCCAATCATGGGTATAAAGGCATGGGGTTTTTTCTGTCAGCAATGGATTCACCATCACTGGTCAAACTGTGAACATCACCATGCCAAGGCTATCCAAAATGGACAGGGTAAGAGCCATAGGTTGCATTGAAGCCGGTGAAAGTTGCAGAGCTGTCACACGGGCAATGGGTGTGAACCACAAATCCATCAATGAGTTGTTGAGAAAATACCGAAACACATATGATGTTGCAGATTTACCATGCCCGGGAAGGCCAAAGCTGACCACCAGGCAACAAGACCGTTTCATCGTCAATGCAGCACTGAGGAGTAGGAGCGGCACAGGTCCTGATATTCAGAGCCAGCTGGAGAGAGCCAATCCTCACCAAAGACACATGTCCACCCAGACGGTTCGTAACAGACTGCATGCTGTTGGTTTAAGGTCCCGGAGCATGGTGAAAAAGCCACTTCTTACCCCACGTCACAAGGTTGCTCGGTTGCAGTGGACAAGAGAACATGTGCGTACAACACATGCAGGATGGAACAATGTTCTCTTCACTGATGAGTGTCGCTTTTCCCTCCACAGAAGTGATGGATGTGTTCGTGCATGGAGACAGCGAGGGGAGAGACACGCTGCTTGTAGTGTTCAGCCCACAGTTGCATACGGAGGGGGCAGCACCATGGTGTAGGCGGGCATCTCTGCTAATGGCAAGACAAACCTCGTCATCATGGAAGGAACAATGACAAGCAGACGGTACATAACGGATGTGCTGGAACCCCATGTTATTCCATATGCGGGTGCCATTGGAGACAACTTAATGCTGATGCACAACAATGCCAGGCCACATGTGTCAGCTGTGGTACGTGATTACCTGGATAGTGAGAGTGTAGGTGATGGAATGGCCAGCATGCTCACCTGACCTCAACCGGATTGAGCACCTGTGGAGCCACATGAAAAGAAATGTATACCAGAAGATGGGTCCTAACTCACACTTCGTAGATCTACGGCGTTATCTTCTGGAGGAGTGGGACAGTATACCTCAGGCACTTGTGAGAAAGCTCATCTACAGCATGTGAAAACACTGCCAACAGTGCATTGACAACCATGGTGGCTACACATCCTATTGAATGGACATTTAAAGGTGCTTTATGTGACACAGTGACGAGTCAATTTCTGCTCTATTGAACTCAGAAAATGCCTTAACTTTAAGTACAGTCTGTGATAACTTTTGATGCAACCAAGCACCATCTGTGATAACTTCTGATGGGAATCTGTACTCAGTTCATATGCATGTTTGAGCGCTCTACAGGTACTCTTGCAAACTTGTGATTCAGACTTTGTCTGCTTATTGACACTATGCAATGAAGCGTAACTTCATTTGATCAGAATTTCCTCTACAGATCTACTCTAAAGTGTATACAGAATAAAAGAAACATTGAATATATTCAAAATATGTGTGTGGTTTTTTTTTATATAAGAATTGCTTTTAGTGGAGGGTTATTAATTTTGCCTAGTTTAGATGGTGATAATGTGGGACCCTGATTTTTTAATGAATTTTTCAATTCGGGTACATGTTGGTTATATTCCTATTGATTACTATGCAAGTCAATGGGGATTGCAATGATAATTAAATGAAATGAAAATTAAAGCTTGTCAGCATTGCTTTGAAGCTCCTGCACATAAAAGGCACAGAATGGTGAGAAAGTAAATAAAATTTAATGCATACATGATTTCAAGTTGATTTCCAAAGGACAAGTATTTATATTAAATCTCTTCTGATGGGGAAAAGCATGATTTCAGCCATTCTGTTACCCAGAATGTAGACTTTTTGTGGACACTCCAGGTTTTAGCTCAGCTGAGTTGTCTGTCAGATGAGCTTATGTGGTGCTTAGGCATCTGTCATCCATCTGTCTGTCCGCTGTTGTCCATCAGCATCCACAATTCACATTTTTCACTTCTCAAAAAAAGTCTGGCAAGATTCATCTCAAACTTGGTGGGAATGTACCTTGAATGGTTCTATACCAAGTTTGTTCAAATGGTCATGCTCCAGTGATTTTTGGATTTTTCATAATTTTTTTTTTTCTTTTGTTCTTTTTTTGGGGCAAACCTTAAAAAAATCTTCTCCGAAACCACTCACCCAATTGCTTTGATATCACACAGGAACACACCTAGTTCCTATATTGTCCACCAGGTGGCACTGTATTTTTTTTCCTATTTTTTATAATTTTTTGTTTTTTGCTATTTTCAACACCTCTCCGAAACCATGACTCACAGTAAGCTGAAACTTGGTGGATATGTTTATTGTGGAAGGGTCAAACACCATTGTTCACTAAGCCACAATACTCGTGATTCCTGGTTTTTAACAATTTTTTCAATTCAGGTACTTAAATGTAAATGCACCTTTCCTATTGAATACTAGGCCAGTCAATGGGCATTCTAATGATTCACATTTTCGACTTCTGTGAAACTGTCAATCAGATTGACTTCAAACTTGGTAGCCATGTACCTTGGATGGGTTTCTATCAAACTTGTTCAAATGGTCATGCACTGTTGATTTTTTATTTATTTATGAATTTTTTTCTTTTTATTGTTCTTAATTTGGACAAATCTTAAAAGATCTTCTCTGAAACCACTCACTGAATTGCTTTGATATCACACAGGAATACTCCTAGGGACTCCTAGTTCTTAATTTGTTCACCAGGTGGCACTACAATCTTTAACTATTTATATTAATAATTTTTTGTGTGTTTTCGCTATTTTCGACTCCTTCTTTAGAGCTATGACTCAGATTAAGCTGAAACTTGGTGGATATATTCCTTGTGGAAGGGTCAAACAAACTAATCCTCTATGTGGCACTGCTGTGGATTCCTGATTTTTAACATTTTTTATTCTTCCAGTGCTTATCAGTTAATGTACCTTTTCTATTGATTACTCTATAAGTCAATGGGCATTCTAATGCTAATTCAAATTTTCTTCTCTTCTCTGGAACCTTCAACCAGATTGACTTCAAACTTGGTGACAATGTAACTTGGGTGGGTCTCTACCAAGCTTGTTCAAATGGTCACACTCCCACTCCAGTGATTTTGGTTTTTTTTGTTTTTTTTTGTTTTTTTTTACACTGTTCTAGATTTTTTTTTTTTAATTGTTGTGTTGTTTATTCACTATTTTGGACTTCTACCAAAGTGCAAATTGGACTCTCTTTGAACTTAATGGCAATGCACCTGGACTCAACCTGCCCTATGTTTGTTCACTGCATGGTGCTGCCGACATGTCTTGATTTTGAATTAATTATAGAAATAAGGTATTGCCCAGGGTATATATACACGTCGCCTTCTTTCTATAGGAATATCAGCAACTGTGACCCATTGGCTTGTGTCTCGGTAATGGTGGACTCTGGGTCCATGTTTACTATCAACCCTAATATATAAGTACCTGCGGTGTTTGTTTTGCATGGTGTTATTGATTTTTACCTGTAAAAGGTCAAACTGACATCGTGGCCCATATATATCTCAGTAATGATGGATCCTTTCAATCAAGCTAAACTACGGACTTCAAATTGTCCCCATATGTAATATAACGACCAATCTGCAGTTTACCCCAACAGGGCTCAAAGTTTCCTTGAAAAGGAAAGGGACACCCAAGTCCAACATGATAAATTAGCTTGACAAACCCTTCCCTGGTGCACTTCAATCAAAATGGATTTAAGCCTGAGGCTGATTCACACAAGGTTTTGTTTAAAATTAAAATCATTTCATTTCTCTCGGGGGAGGGGAAGTACAAGCGGGGAGTGGGTCGAGCTTCTTATATGGACCCTTCTTGTGAAAATCTCTGTTCTCATCTCAAGGTTTGGGGTCTATGATTACATTATCCGAACAATTTTACCAATGATGTGACCTTAAAAGACCAATACAACAAACAAACACATTTTATTTATCTTTTTGTTAATATTTTTCTGACAGACTTAAGACCCTACAAAGCGACGGTACGTAAAAAGCTGATGCATGCAAATGTTAAAATTACAATAGATAATGTTAGATCTCAAATTTTCACCGCTAATATTTGACTTCAAAGCCGAGTACTAGGATGTCATCAGCGTTAGCGTTTATGTGTTTTTGTCTTTTTTTATCGCACATTTACTGATTTTTTCCTCATTTACTACTAGACCTGATTGAGCATTTCAAACCATACTGTTAATCGTATTGTGGATATTAACATGATTAAGTTGTCTTTGAGACAGGTTCTGATAGTCAAACAGCAAGGAGCTGGAGTTGTACCTCCATGGTAACAGTCACCAGCTCCTTGTGGAGGGGGTGTGTACCGTGGAGAAATTAAGCATGAATTAAGTTACTCATCATTTGTTTGAATGCCAGTGGATTTGCGTATGGCACAGACCCATCTGTGGAACTGGGAATAGTACCTCCATCTTTAATAGTTTTGGAGATATGGAAGACTTAAAACTTCAATTGCCTTTTATGTGCATAATGCAAATATTAATCATTCAAAATTTGAGTATCAAGTGCTACAATATATAGTTTCATAAAGTTTTGTAATGTTTCTGGTAAGATATGACTCCATCTCAAAGCCGTCTGTATACTTACAATACGAGCGCAACTTGTACTGGCTACTTCTGTCGGCACCATAGATACATTATTAGGCCTATATCACCTGGTTTCGTACAGGGAATACAATCTTTTTTTTTCTTCTCAGTTTGAAGACGGTATTATTTTGTGGGGACAATTTCCGCCTGGTATATTCCGGGTTTCTTGCATGTCACTACACTGTAGAATCATGAATATATTTTATCCAACAGTTATTGCCGAAGAGAATTGTATGTAATATTCCATTAAGCTTTTATGTATAGGTGAAATTTGGTCAACTTTATCTAATTGTATCCAACAGATTTACATCTGATTTCAATTAGTATAAGATAGCTGTCGAGTTCTGCTTTCACTGCAGCGTTTGTCGCTTTTTTGTAGACACTGAGAACATACTTACAAAATTTTGCATCCAAAAATTAGTTGGTTGAAGTGCCTTTAAAAGAAACAATCCCCATGCTTCACTGTCATATGACAGTATGGACTGGGTGAGAGAGTTACATAGTTTCATGGGAAGTCGCATGTTGTTATTTACGGGTCTTAATTTGAAAATGGCTTTGTTGGCTTGATCTCTGAACCGTTTTATTGCATTTGTGAATGTACACGTACCAGATGGGCAAAATTCAATTCCAAGATAACAGTAATTTTGAGTTATTTCGATAGTTTCCTTTTGGAAGTAAAATGCAGGTACCTTGATTTTCTGGCCTCTTGATATATGGAAGATAAAATGTTAGGGTTAGGCCTATATATGAAAGGGCTCCTGAATACCTACATGAAAACTTTAAAAAATTATTGCGAAATAATAGTGTCACTGGCAAAAATAGTCAAGTGCCATGCATAGCCCCACTAATAAAAAAAAAAACGCCTAAAAAAATGTGCTGGTCTTAGCACGTTCACCTACACAGGTATAAACGAATGGAATGATCTTCTCTCTCCAGTACAGAGGTAAATGAGAAATATTTTTGCTTAGCAGACAAAACAGTCTGTGACTAAACCTTTCTGACAAAATGAACAAATAATAAATAAATAAATAAATACAGACAGACAGAAAGAAAGAAAGAAAGAAAGAAAGAAAGAAAGAAAGAAAGAAAGAAAGAAAGAAAGAAAGAAAGTTTGCACACCGACCAAAAAGCCAATTGACATTACCGGTATAAAAAAAAACTCGTATATTGGACTCGAGATCATTTAATAGCACGCCACCTAGTGTTATAAGTCCAAACAAGTTTTAATTTATGCAGTGGATGGAAGACCGAAAAAAATGGATGTTTGTGTATCTCTGGTGTGCGCATGAATTTGTCGCATCAAGGTTTGTGCTGATCCAATTCAAGGAAATATTGTCTGAATTATATTAGCATTGAATCCTTGAATGTCATAATTTTGCTGCAAGTACCGCTTTCAGCATTCTAATTCTCAGTGAAGGCTGTCAACGATAGCGTGTACCTATTATCGCCCAGGCATTATTTCCCATATGATTTTGCACAGTACCGATGTTTATTTTGTTATATGGAATGCAACATTCCTGCGGAAACCAAAGATTAATTTGGTTGGGTATCAGTAGTAAGAGGTGGATTAATCAAACAGTTCAGTAATCACAGAGCGATCAGTAGGAGAACATGCAGATAGGAGTCCAGAAATTGTGTTTGCAATTGCATGTCTTGCCAGCGGACATGTTGGTAATTTTGGATTTTTGCACTTGACTGGCACAATACTTGTTTAACTCAATGTGTACAAGGTTTGGCCGTTCTTCAGAATGCACGTGCCCTAAAGTTCACTTCCCATGACTCTTGAGTGATTTCTGTAGCAGCGCTTTATTCCATCACGAAATCGGTGGTGGATTCGAAAGAAGCTCCCAAGCCAAGGTTTGAATCAAAAGATGTACATACTCATACATCAATAATATTACATGACCTTATCCCATGGAGGAATAAACTAGATGGAGGAACAAGCAGAGAAGATCTGAGGGCATATGTGCAACACCGCCGCCGTCTAATATACAGCCTCATATCGCTGAATACACAGCGACGCTTTAACTGGTTTCTTCCTCCAAGGTGTTAGATAAACAAAACGGCTGCTGCCGAGGTGCGCTTCTACCTGCATCGGCAGTGACGATACGTCGCCGTTTACTTTTGCAACTTCCGAATGGTCACTTCGTGTGGTGATCGGGACATTATTTGGCAAAATATGACAATTTTTGCATTAAAATTTCTCCTTTCTGACTTCATCGTACCATCTTATTCTTGCCACATATTGGTTATTACACTCGTTTGCTGAGAGAACATCGTGGTCGTAAGTTGCGCAAATGTGCGAAAAATGTCTTTATTTGATTCTTTAGTGAGCATAAATGACATACTTTAACCCGCGATTGTGTGTTGAAATGTGAGCGTAAAATCAGTTCTATTTGTCGTAGAGCAAAAATTCAAAGAGCGGCAGAATGCCCGCCATGTTGGCTTTCTTGCTTTTGCCATTATTCATCTCTCCTCACACAATTTCTCCTCTTAAAAGAGAGGGTTCCCATTGTTGCGCCGTCTGGTGGAGAAAACGCTCTCAGCCGGTTCAGGCACTGGGAGGTCACTTGCGGTGTTGCACATCAGTTCACAGGACCGCTTATCACAGATTAGTGACACCTCGCACTTTTGAAGTTTAATTAGAGAACAAAGGCACTCTCCATATGCACAGCTGTGTATATTGGGCGTTGTTTCTCCATCTAGTTTATTCCTGTATGCTTATGCCAGTGAATCCTTATGTTTACAGGTGTAGGAGATTTTAAGTGCTGTATATGTATGTAATTTTAAATTTGGCATCATGACTTTAATTTACATTTCAATTCAGACTCGTTGGTTCTTTGTAATGATCTTTTGGCATTTTTGCACCACATGCTCAAAACTACCTTGAAGCACTGTCCAGCAAGTGAAGATTCCTTTTCTTTTATGAACCTGCTATCTCAAATTAGTAGCAATTATAAACACTGATTGATTAAAAAAAAAAGTCCCTCTCATAGTGACAACAAAGGAAACTACTTTCTCTTCAAGATAAAATCAAAGTACCAGCAAGCACACCTGTAGCTAATTACTCGCCTTAGTTATGAGATAAATTAGAATAAACAAACACTAAGGGATACATCTAAGATTATACCCAACCCTAGATTTTCCCTCAAATCCTGGGTTGGAGCCCAGTCAATGTTTCAAGCATATAGAATTTGTCATGTGTGTCCAGAGATTTAGGAAAAATTATGACAACCAAGTGACCGACTTCTGTTGGACATAGTATATCATGTTTTCTTGACTTGTTTTTGGAGGTTCTTTAGAATCCACCACCCCATTTACTTCAGTCAGGAGACTGCCAAAAACAGCATTTAATCTTGCTGGTTCTCATTGAATGGTCCACAACTTTGCTTTCAAGACTTTACACCCAAATTAGGCTTTGAAATGACGAATCGAGGACTTTTTTGTCAAAATCAACATTGTCGGAGGCCAACTTTGCCAAAGGTTAAATCTGGTTGGAAAGTAATCTCGTCACTTCACAACTTCATCGATAGTCATCTTCATCGATATGTAACATCGGCGAAAGCAAGTCTGTCGAAAATCAGAATGGTCAAAGTGCTATTTGTTCAAAAAGTAACATTTTGCTTGAAATTGGAGTGAAACTGGTGCCAGGTGAATGTTGATGGTGGCTGTATTATGATCATATTCATCATCATGTGACTGAACACAACCTGTCAACTTTTTACACTCTCATTGGGTTTAAAAGTCATCTGAACTGGCACCAAATTCAGCCATGCTGACTGGTTGACAGTAGAGAGCAGACTGAGAAACCCAAGAAAAAGAGACAAGGAAAACAGATCATGTATGAAGATGATTAGCTATTGTAGGCTCTAGAATCGTCTTTTAGCTTATGTATGAAGACAAACTTTATTCACAGTTTGATATCAACCCATTGTAGCTCCCATGGTTGCACACGTCACCAATTGTCTTTTCAGTCAAACCGACAAGCAATGAGATGAACTTATGCCAAAGTTGATTGTGACCAGTTTGACCAGACGGCCAAATTGATTTTGACATATTGTCATAATGACCATTCAGACAGTCGCCAATATTTTATCCCCCGACAAAGTGAATATACGGCGAAGTTTATTTCGACGAATTGTCAGATAACCTGAAATGACATCACAGGGGGAAACCCTTCCGGCTGCAGCAAGCTTCAGGGGAAATCACACTTGATAAGAATGAAACATTTGAAGGGCAACAAGATGGCTAGAAACTTCCCTTGTTTTAATGGACATAAATTGAAAATATTCGTCTCATACATCAGTAAGATTTAAAAAGAATACACATCAGTTCTCATGGTGCTCAAACTGAGCTTTTGACCCTATTATTACTTTTTTTTCTAATTTACTTGTTAGTATTTTATGTATTTTTTCCTTTTTTTTTTCATGATCTTTCTTCTTTTGTCCACACAATCAAAGGTCCCAGTATAAAGTCAAGAGCCCTATATTAAGAGATGTGTACTTCTTTACCTAAAAGGATGTTTAAATAATTCAATTAAGTGAATGACAGGATAGGAAAATACAGTGAAATCAAACTGGGATGTTAAAAAAAATATGAACACCGGAAAATTTCATATTTGGGAAATATCAAAGCAAAAAGAAAAAGTTCAGCAAACAAAGTTCAAACTGATACGATTGTCCAGTTCTGGCAAAATTCAACCAGAACACAATACAAAAATGAAATATTTTACTGAAGATAAAGTTGAATCATATATATCAACTGAATGAAGGACGGGAATAAATTATATATAAGGATTGTATATTTTGAAGGCCATATTTTCAATGTGCTTGTTGGAATTAGAAAGTGACTGCCTCAAGTGGCACACATGGTGAAAGAAGCATCTTCGCTGAACATCACAGCAGCAACTTTGATTCACAGATACTGAGATTAGGCTGATCAATTCCACATTTATGAACTACACGTGCCATGCATTTATTAGGGAATGAAGAATAATAGACCACCTCTACATCCACAGGATCTGGTGCATGTCCATCATGCAGATCAGTTGCTGAAAGGACCATCTCTCCCTCCGTGACAGCACGGCCTTTGCAACCTCGGTGGTCACAATTTCATTAATTTTCCTCATCTTTGACAGGGAAAAAACAGCCTGCCTTGACTCTGATCTGTCTGCCATGACTGGTGAAAATACGCGAAAGTGTTTATTTTCACCTTTTTTTTGCACTGGAAATATAAATCTACCTTTTATCAATGACACATTTTTTCCAATCACTGTTTTGTATTGCGACCCATTGGTCAATTTGATCTATTGTCTGTCAACTTTTTGTCATGCACCAATTTGTGCATATATGCTGTTTTACAAATAGCCTGGGCTTTTTTACATTGTAATAAACTCAAAATGAAATTTAAGTTTTATTGCGAAAACATGTACAAGCAACCTTTAATTTTTAAGTAGATAAATTTATTTCAGCTGAAGGGTATTCTTGATGTCTAGATGCTTCAAGTAGGAATTCTACCCTTGTATGAGTTAGTCTGCAATTTCTGATCCAGATGCACATAATTAAGATAATGAGCCTGTTGGCAGCATGGCAGAAAATGGAAGAAAGGTATTGAAATAACAAGTAAACATGTTGAAAAAAAAAGTACGCAAAATTTTCTAGATTTTGCAGCCTAGGGCTGCAGGATACACTTGGTCTACAAGTGTGGTATAATGTTTCAGATAGCAACACATGTACATGGGTGGATTCAATGCTGTGTTGGTTTTGTGGAGGAGTCCTGTGGAGACCGTGTGCCAGCCAGGAGTGCACTGATCTGCTGGTCACCAGCACAGTCCCCGTGCTACCATGGGCACATGGGTAAGAACATCAGAGGACAAATAAAAATCCAATGAGTAGTTGCAGTGTTGACAGGATCTCAAACCTGAAGTCACTCTTGCTGACCATATATAATAAAGACCTATATTTTTAACTCAGCTGACTTGTCAGCTGTCAGTCATTTGACCTTATCTTATAGTCTTCCATTCATTGTTGTCCACTGTCAATTTCAGAGTTTTTTCTTCTAAAAAACCCCAAGTTGGATCATCTTCAAAATTTAATAGAATGTACAGCTGGTGGGTCTCTACCAAGGGTGTTCAAATGGTCACACTCCTACGTATGATTTTGGATTTCTGTATTTTTTTCTATCCATTTTAAATCTTTAAAAGAATCAAATGTCTTCTCTGTAACCTCTTGGCCAAGTGCCTAGGAATGGCATGAGAACACTTCTTTGTCCCCAAAGACCTTGATTGTGTCAACAGGTGGCACTGTAATTTCTATTTTTAAATGCATTTTGTGTGTAATTTGTGATTTTCGACTTGTCTCGTAAGCCTTATGCTGGATTCTCTAAAACTTGGTCAGAGTGTGGCTTGGCCTAATCTCCACCAAATGTACCTATAGTAGCATTACTATCGTTTCCTAATCTGAACAAATTTTTAAAATTTGGTAAGACAGCAATGCAGATTCGCATAATATGTACATGTAATACTAGGGTATGTGTACATGTATATAATTTTGTCCAAACCAGTACATCATGATCAGATCTACTTCAAATTGGTGGGGTATGCACCTTTGTCAGAGTTTGGTAAAGCAGGGTCACTAAAGTTAAGCTGGGCTCAGCTTTTCTCAGCTCAGGTCGGGATACATTTTTGGGTGAATATGTGTCCAGGTCACCTGAATGTGGGCTGTTCATGCAGCCTTCTTATGTTTTGCCAGTGAATGTATGAGATTCCATGCCTGTTCTTTCATCTTGGTTGTTTTAGTGAACAAAGCTACTGTGTGTGAGCCACACAACATTATACCAAGTCGTATTTTCTGCTGCTATTGATTCATGTGTTTCAAAATTCTCAATTGAGCACCACTTTACACTTAAAATGTTAGCATTCTGGATAATTGTCAAAAAGCTTAATGTAAAACTTAGATCAGAGCAATCGACACATTAACAAATATTATGATTGTGCTTTTTGACAATTTCTGCAAATTCTAGATCAATAAAAAGAGTCCATAGTGTCAAAGCACATTGTGTAGAGGTGATGAAATTAGCTTGTTGAATAGGAAATGGGAAAATAGAAAAAAAAAATGCATGTGATTGCGTCTGTGCACATTTGGAAAGTGACCTGGTGTTGCTTTGTTGCCTTGGAAAGTGAGGAAACCATACCATTTGCAAAAAAAAAAAAAAAAATAGAATCTTTACAACACAAGAATCTGCATTTTGACATGGTAATGACAAGTGGGATATATATACATGTCCAGAGTGTTGCTATCATCATTATAAATGAACTTTGTCTTTTAGTTTACGTGCGGTAAGAGCCGTATGATTTTTCATGTGGCATGATGGACTATAAAAGTTGACTGTACATGTAGGAATTTGCAACCTAAAAAAATTTAAAATTGAGCAGACGTGTACTTTTTCTGTTATATTCAAGATATGCTATCTAGTTGATGGCATCTTGTTATGATTGCAGGAGGTGGCATGTGGCCAGGCCAGACCAGATGTCATCAGTAAGTTTGAAACATTCCGTAGAGACAGACCTTTAGGCAGAGCTTTACTGGAGCTGCTGAAAAGGTATGCAGGCTAGAACTTGAAGGTGGATTGACAGATATTTATAAAATGACATTTCCTTTTCCAGGTCAACAGCTGACTTTTGTACACTGTACGTGCTAAGTGCTTCGAGGAGGCTGCAGCAAGCCATTAGTTTGTTTTACATACTACATGCATGTCTTTTCTCACACTCCTCATGTAAAATGATTTATGGAGAGGCTAATGTTGAAAAAAAGTTGGTAGGCCGGCTTGCGTCAAGTAGTTCAAGTGTGAACACATTGTCCTCTTGAACTGAAACACTTCCCCCCTTAAACTGGCCTGCAGGGGCTAGTGGACAAATGATGTTGCTTCAATATTCTTGACCAATTTCAACATTAATGAAAAACAATTTCATTGGAAGTTGTAGATGAGACCTATCAAGACAATATATCCCAAGTCAGCAACTTTCCTTGGCATGTGTTAGGTGTTGTGCCCAACCCATACCAAGGAAAGCTGTTGCCTGTGGTTTCATTCAAGGAGAAAGGGTTAAATTTTTGTAGACCGCAAATTGTCCTATGGTGATCTTCTTGAGTACTGTTTGAGTAAATGACAGGGAACTGTGATCTTATATGTTGCAAGAAGGGCCCAGTGACGGTAGATCACCCTCCTCATGGACTGATGAACCAATTAGGAAGTTGGTTATTATGATGTTTAGCCATTGGCAGTATGTGTGCCCTGTGGCTCTGGAGTCTATTGTATGGTGGTTACCAATGTAGACCAATCAGAAATTGAGTCCCTTTTGCATTGCTAGAGGAGTGATCATGTAGCCAAAGGGCAAGTCAAGTGGAGTGGAGAAAATACAGAGATTGGTCTGTTTGGCAGGCAACTTACAGGGCAAGGAAATTTGTTTTGAAACCACTTGTCTGTAGGACAGGTGCCACAAAATTTTCCCTCAATAACACTTGTGCTAATGAAATGTACCTAAGTTCATAATATATTGGTTAAAAAAAAAGCGTGTTTTAATAGAAATCATATGTCATACAGTGAGTTAATGTATCTGTTATGCCTACAAAATTTGAAATTAACAGATTATGAACTTGCCATTGAATTTTACTTGACCATGGGACAAGGGATAGGTTAAATTTGAGTGTTATTTGTCCTGAAAAGGATTTCACTTGTCCAGGACAGTAGAATCACATGGATTTTCACACCCTGACTTATACTCTGATCATGTACAAAAAGTGAAATGTCACAGTCAGTCTACCAAATGTTCAGTGTGCCATTTATGACATGCAGAAACGTTCCTTTAAATGCGAAAAGTGAGAAAGAACTTGCATTTCTGGGAAAGAAAAGTGGAGGGAAAATATGAATCAGTGAAAAGCGTGACCATGATGAATCCAAGCAAAGACACAGAGTTATAATATTAACTGCAACCACTCTCTGTATCCTGTATTTTCTTTCAAGTCTATGAGGTATTTAGTGCAAGGATATGTTCATTCTATGGATAAAATTTTATCAAGAGGTATGTACATGTAGACATACATGAGTGTAAAGCTCACTGCCCCAAACGGGGAAAAGCAAATTAATTGTATCCAACATTTGCCATTTGCAGGCAATGCCTACTATCAAGGTACAAGTTCAAGCCATTAGATGATCAAAGTCAGCCATGGAAGCTGATTGCATCCTCAGAAGACCCGCTCATAGAAAAAGCCTTGAAAGATTTGGATGCCTTTCAAGAAGAGAGTCGCTTCACTACACGATCGTCAGCACTAGAGGAACTTCTGTTTGGAGGAGGTATGATAGAAATAATTAAAAAATAATAATTGGATAATTACTTGCTCTCTTTATTTTGTGCCAAAGGTGTAACTATGTTTTTTATCTTTTTTTGGGGGGGGGGGGTCAATTATTCGTATATAGTAAATTGAACAAGATAGTGGTTTTATTGTGTATCTGTATGAATTATAAAGTGAATGCATTCATGATGTATTTGTGGGATAAAAATGCTGTTTGATTAATACTTAAGGAGCCATTCCGCTTCTTTATGAGTGTGCACAGGGGGAAAGGGGTGCATGACCTGTGTACTATTTCCCCAGAATGTTGATGAATATATTAGTCAAAATCAGTATTGCGCAAATGCTATTAAGGGGATGGAGAAAGTACATAAGCAAATACCATGAGTGTGTTTGTGAAAATTTTGACAATTTTACAAGTGGTCCCATTATTGGGAATGGCATGAAAACAGCTTTGCTAAATTTGCTTTTTTTTCTTCCTCCTCCTCTTTGATAACATTTGGCAGATAAGTTCTAACAAATTGTTCAAATCTCCTCTTAAATTTTTCCTTACTGATAGTAGTGTACTAAGGTAAACGAGTTCTAAACTTTCATGCAAATGTATATTGATGTCTGTGCTTAGTTGGTGCAAATTGGCATCTTGAAGACCTACCTGTGCATGCCTTTAAATTAAAGTCATATTTGGGCCATGGTTTTGTATACGTGTATATGTAAAGTTTTCATGAAGTACTATCAGCATATTGTGTCAACTGACCTTCTTACCTTCAGTATTAGTTGAAATTACACATGAATAACCTGGCATACAATAACTGGCACATTTTGATATAAGTCATATTTTAGTTCTACATGTTGATACATTTCATTTGACTAATTATATTGGTCTTTTCCTTGTATTTTGCAATGTGCTGTGGATTTCAACAATGCAGATCCTATCGGTGGCTCCCCCGGAAGAAAGACAACTGGCCAGTTGGACCTGCTCAAACAGAAGGTACAGTTCTGGATACTGCATGTTAATAATATTTTGTTGTCCTGTATTTGATAAACCTCATCAGAAAGTGTTTCAAATTGCATGGCGGAGGGGCCGACATACTGCATACTGTGGTACATGGTAAAACTTTGACTTAGTTTAAACCATTGCTCAAAACTTTCCACCATTGTACACCTGGTTGTGATACACAAAAGTACTTGTATTTTAGTTGAACTTTCATATTGGTCCTGGAAATCACAAAATATAGATGTGTCAATTTGATGCACAAAAATTATTTTTATGGGTCAGTTGTGGTTAAAAGGATTACAGTATACATGTAATTTCAAATTATTGATAAACTTTGTCCTGTTATTCAAACCTATAGCCAATACTAAGTGCAATTATACCATGTATTCGTGTGTTCAATTCCATATTTTGACTTGTTAATGTTCGATAATTATTGTATTTCTTACATCAGGTCCAAGGAATCAGTGAGATTTTTGACACCTTGCCTGCTGACCAGCAGATGGCAGCACTGGATATGATACAAACAATGGTCAATGGGGTGGTGTCCACCATCACATTTGGAAAGTAAGTGCACAATGGCCTCCAACAATTTGCATTGACAACCAGTAACTATGTTTTTTGTCACATCCTGTATGGCAAGCAACATAAACCCAAGGTGTATAGGTTACAGTGGTCCCCCTCTAATAAGGCCCTCCTGAAGAGAGGCCCCCCTCTCTACAAAGGCCAATTCTCCATGCCACAAAAGTGTTATTTCCTTTGTATTGTCCCTCTCAAGATAGGCCACCCCTCTAATGTGGCCACTTTTTGGTTGCATTACCGGCGACCTTATTAGAGAGGGGACCACTGTAACTCTTTCCCCCTTAAACCAGCTGGCAGTCAAATGCTATCTGCTTTTGCGCAGTGTTTTCAGCTAATTTCAACAGTAATGAAAAACAATTTGATTGAGAATTGTAGATAAGATCTATCAAGATAAAGTGCCAAGAAAAGCTGTTGGCTCAGTCTTAAGTCCCGGGGGGGGGGGGGGGGGGGGGGGGGGGTTAACGCTTAAAATATCAGGTTATTTTTTGTAGCAGTGAAAAGAAAACAATTTTCATTGACTACAGTGCAGTGCCACTGTGGGAATAGTTTTCTTTGAAGCATTCAAAAGTATATATCATTGTGATGGCTGGAATGCCAAGTTTCATTATGTACAATAAATTGCTAATAGTCACATGACTGGTTACCATGGCAACCACTT
This sequence comes from Hermodice carunculata, assembly GCA_964020975.1. Lineage (NCBI taxonomy): Eukaryota > Metazoa > Annelida > Polychaeta > Eunicida > Amphinomidae > Hermodice > Hermodice carunculata. The sequence continues at coordinate 94,719,814 of OZ026614.1, read as the reverse complement.
TAATCACTCATAAATGACAAAAAATCATTAAAAATCTGCTGAATTAGAGAACAAAGTATCTCCTCATTTTATGTGAAACACCCTTTTCCCCAAATATGCATAGTATTTGGATAACTGGAGATATAAACTTTCAGTAAACTTTGAAAATAAAATAGATCACATGACCTGTTTCCATAGCAACTGTTTAAATATTGCTTGTACGTGACTAAAAACTGGAAAAACTGCCCTCTACATAGGTCTGCAGAACCGGTAAGAGGCAGCTACTTTACATAACAAATAGTCACCATAAGTATTCATAGATTACGTTCCTGGTTAAATATTCTGCAAGAAAATGACAGAAATAAAACAACACCGCTGTATCTTTATGAAAAATGTGTTTTTTCCCCATTTGAATATGTTGACATGGAAACAAAGTGTGATTGGATTCGCAATCATATATACGAGGCCTTATACTGATATGTAGTTTGCAAATGTGGATGACATGCATGCATACAGCACACTAGTGTACATGCAATTATAGAGTTACAATGTACTTATTACAATGCAAAAGGCAAAGTAGGCCTTCAGTATTGGCTGCCTATCACAATCTCTGAGACAGACAACAATATTTATCATGTATCTGTAACCATGCTCTTTTCCTCTCACCCCCACCCCTCCCTCTGTGTAAATTGCTTGCAGAAAAGCAACTTAGGTTTGAATGCATGGTTCCATTACTGGGCCAAGGCAAAAGGTCATTTTCGTAAAGTTTATTGATAAACACAGGTTTGACAGGAAAACAGACTAGGGGATACTTGGCACGCGCAGGCATTGACTCAACAATTGACTGACTGATTGGCTGAAATGAGTTGAATGACAATCTGTGGGACCCACTGTGGAACCACATGGACCATGCATGGTCCGCTTGACCTCTGTGGGCTCCAGCCTCATTATAAACAAAGTACTTACATCCTCACATCCAACATCGACTTCACTGTCCCTCTCCTCTACATAATCCCACCCTGCCCACTCCTGAATAAGGTTAATAGCCTGGGCACTTGTATAGATATACATCTGCAGCTGAACAGGTGCTGGATGCTGCCCTTTTTGTGACGTCACGAACCTCAAGGGAATCACCAAGGAATCCCTTGAATGACAAGCAGAGATGCTAGAGGGGGCGGTATACATAAATAGATCAACGTGTTTCTTGGGGGAAACACAACAGCTGTCTGTGTTTGGTGATGATTTATGAGTTGTTTACACAAGTAAGGCTAAGCTAGTGTTAGCCCAGCATAAAATCATGTGATTACTGGTCGTTAATGACCAGTCTGACCGTTCAAGGGTTAAAGTAAAGGTCTCTCCCTCAAGCTAAGTTTAATATGAGATGAAAGCTCGCAGAATTTCAGTAATTCCATTATTTGTTAGCATATACTTATACATGTACATGTACTGAACTCTCAATCACTGATAACTAATCTCATTCAGCTTGAAATACCCCAATATAATTTTCAGTTAAACTAGAGGTCGTGATTGAAAATTTTCCAACCCTCTCAGTATTGTGTGTAGTGCTTTGAGTGTAATCAGTATGTCACACAGGTCACTATTGAACTTTTTTTCACTCATATAATATTACTAGAGTTACTGCTGTCAAATTTGTCCCGGTGGATGGATCTGCTGTGGAATCTTCAGGTCTGGCAGCCCCAACTCCAGAGAAGCCAAGTGATTCTGAGGAAAACAGCCATGCTAAAACCCCAGCTGTGGATGAAACGAGTACGTGAGACTTGGATAAAAAATCTATATTTAAAAACAAAAGAAAAATTAAAGTAAAAAAAAAAAAAACTTGATGTATCTGTCACTGGATGCTAACATTAGAGTCTATAACATGAAAGTAAATATTTAAATTGTATCTTTGTCTGCAATGATTTTGAACGATATGTAAAGTGTAGAAATTTAAAGTGTACCTTATTAGCATAATGTCAAGTGTTACTGTTTGGGTATATTTCATGGGATGTGCCATGGTCACAAATATCTAAGACACAGTTGCAATGCAGTTTCTATAATAGTAATGATAATACCCAAGTTTTAAAATTGGAATTAAAGAATCTTGTATGGTGAAGCATTTGGGACCATGTCAGGACATGAGTTGGGGCATTGTTCTTTTTCTCACAAGGTTAGACTGAGTGAAGACTGAAAAATGACTCAATGAGTGTCTCAAAACAGTCCCATATGTCAGGCATACAAGAATTTTTATTCTCGTATACCTATTTTTGCATACTCAAACATCAAAATATCTTCTGAAGCAGCAGAAGACGCCATTTTGGGGGACCAACTTTCATAAATACCAACTTTTATTCATGCTCCCAAACTGCAAACAGGCTTTTTACTCCATGTTCTTATGAATTGCATTCTATAGCAGTCATGTGACTTCTACAGTTTTGGTACAAAAAGTAGTTCCTACCAAACAATGATTGGCCATCTCCCTTACACAAGCCACGCCCTTTAAAGCCACTCATATGGACAGGGAGCAATTTTAGTGGCTGTGCAACAATGCAAGGGGGTATGAGACTGAAATTGGTACTGTGTGGGTAAAATGTGTGGGATATGCGAGAACATTCTGTAATTAGCCTAGTTTCAAGTGACTCGGCGTTTGTCTGTCTTTCATTTCATGTGTCATTTTCAGTCATGTAGGAAGCAGTATGAATTGCGTGTGCTGTGTATGCTTGTTTTGAGTGTGTCCAAGATTCAAAATTCTATCATGGGCAGCGGGCAACAGCCAATCAGATGGACGTATTTTAATCTTTGACCAGTGTTAGTATCGGCACTAACCACGGCTCCATCAAGCAATTTATTATGAACTTCTTTTTGGTTTTATGAGGATGAATAAAAAACTATAATTTTGTGTTTCTATGCTTTAAAGTTGAAGCAAAAAGTTTGGGGTGTTAAAATCTTTTATGAGGTAGGGCTGAATGCTTTGTTTACATACATGCAGGCTATCTGTTGACAGATTGCAAACTTCCATTTGAAACCGTTGACCTACCATTTCCACTATTTGGCATTCCTAATCGATTCCAAAATGTGATGTTAGAGTTGAACACAGTGTTTACTCATAGTCCAACAGTGTTTGTACATGTATGTGTGTACGATGCTCTAAGGTTGGTAGAATCAATTGAACTCTTTGCTTGCGTTAACTTACAAACACTTGAATTCATGGCGGTAATTTGGTACCACACGTAGTGATTGCAAGGAAGTGTCACCTTTACTTGGAGATCAGCTTGGTGGCTGGCACTGGTAGACCTGTGTAGGCCTACTATGCGAAAAGTGCTGCATTGGGGGTAATTATTAGAGTTAGATTAAGCCCAATCATGATAGAATAGACTTTGATACTCCCCATCCAGTGATTGAATAGATTTTATGACCTCCGTTGGATATCATGACCTCAGTGCTACACGTTTGGGTCATGATATCCGATGTCGGTCATAGAATCCACACAATCACTGGATGGGGAGTATCAAAGTCTATAACTTCATATGCTTATGTGCACAGTTTTAAATGCTACAATTCTGGTGATGGCTGCACTAGATACCCAGTCCTCACAAATATACTGCATCACTTGGAATCGTGGATTTAACCATAATATTGAGAATTAAAAATTTTGAGTAGCCCTGATTTGCATAATTTTAAGATGTCCTTGATACTAAAACAGAATGCCTGTCCTTGCACACAGATATGAAAAAGCACAAAACAAAGACAAAAAAATCACATTAAGAATCAAATGGGAATCTAGGATGCGTGTACAATATAATGTAAAACCTGCCTCTGAAGATTGACCTTTGGCAGTAAATTGTGGGTTTTTTTTGCTAACAGAGGGCTAATGTACCCTGAAAAGTGTCCTTAGAAGACAGGTGGTCCCGGTAGAACAGTGTTTATATTTTCTTCTCATATGAAAGAACCAAATAAAACTGATCATTTCTGCACTAATGAATATGCTGCAGGTAAACTTTAGTTCATACCATTTTAAGGCATCAGTTAAAATGTGGTTTTTCATTGACAATGTGTGGCACATTGCCTGGTTCGATAAAATGGTGAAAAAACTGTCTGTACATGTATTTGTTTTCAGAAACATGTGAAAATCCTTTGTTCTCCTTCATTTGTCAAACTACTGTCATTACAAGCAGCAAGTCTGGCAACTGAACTAAAACATTCGCTGGTTTGTTTGGTGCTGCATTATAAACAGAAAACAAGTAATTCTTATATTTTTGGTTCAGGTGTCAAAGAAGAGCTAGCAGAGTTGGGTGAAACAGACGAGGAGGAAGCCGATGATGATGGCGATGATGACAATGATGCAGATTATACTCCCTCTGTAGCAGTCACATCAAGCAGGACAGGGCAGGGACTCAGACGGGGTAGATCTGCCAGGTGGTCTGCAGATCCAGCACCGACTCAGGAGGCAGAAGAACCTGCTACCACTGAAGAAAATGCGGACAACGTGATATCAGAGGCCGATGAAAATGAAGATGGCGAGATAAAAGAAGACCTAAAAATAAAGGAAGAGCCTCAGTCTGCAGAAGAAGAAGAAATAGTGGAGGAAAATGGAAAAAGTATGAAATGTTAACCCAGAAAGGCACGAAGCCATTTAACCCTCTGGACCCTAAGTATTTTGCAACTCAGTGTGTTTACAATACATGTATATCAGGTCTTAGGGTCCAGATGGATAAACTTGTTCCCATTGAAAGTTGTCAGAAAGTGCCGGATGAAGTAGACATCATCAAGAGAAATATGCCACAAGTAAATAAATTTTCTTGGTACATTTCACCCACAGTACACCAAGGAAAGTAGTTGACCCAGTCCCCACAGTTTGCCGACTAACGCTGGGAAACGCCAAAATTCAATTAAGCCTTTTGGGGTTTGGCGTTAGCCAGCGTTGGTTGGCGTTTGCCAGCATTTGACACCCTTTCAACGCTGGCAAACGCAATGAAACGCTGACTAACGCCGGCTACTGTTGGCAAATGCTCTGTAGTCCTCTCAATTAGCAAACTCAATGGGATACATGTAAAATTTGAATTCAGTTGAACTGGGATGAGAAGGATCCATGGAAATTTGTGTCTTGTATTTGTACTTATCATTAATATACTTTTATTTTTTTATACTCATGGGCAATACAACATAATTATCTTTAATATTTAATTTAATTTAATTCAGAATTTTGCTATTATCTTGAAAAATTTTAGTTGTTGGGGGGGTCATCCCTTGTGCAAATTCACTTATTTTGAAATTTCTGAGTGACGTGCCTGACTAATTGTTTAGAATTCCTCACATTTACGTCTCTGCTACCAACTGAAAGCCTTCAGTGCCAAGTTGGAGAGTTGAGTCAACAGCGTTCTTCTGCTTTTTGGGGGTGTATTTGATGGATGTTGACCTGGACCAGTCTTATTTTGTGTGGAAATATTTACTTGTTGATACTTGAATCAATGGCCTGTGTTTATTATGACAAAGTTGAATCTCTGAAATCATGAAAATAAATCATATTACCACTGAAAGAGTTTTGGATCGCGTGTTTAATGTTGCAGGGGTGAAGTGGTGGCGCTGTAAGCAATGCAACTACAGCACAAAGAGTCGCTCCAACTTGAGGACACACACCATAGTGCATACAGGCAAGCGCTTCAAGTGTGACCAGTGTGGTAAAACCTTCACTGCAAACTCCTCACTCAAGAAGCACATTATGGCCTGCCACCAGGGTATGTTCATGATAGTGGTACAGCGAAATCTCATGATAACGACACTCTTGATATCTGCCATTTTCATTATAATGATGCAAGTTTTTGTGTGGCAGAAGTTCATTTTCTTTGTTGTTTGATTCATTTATCTGACATGTTCAGTTATCTGACACATTTCTAAGGGAACAGATGGTGTCATTATAACGTGTTTTCACTGTACAACCAGATAAGCCCTTTTATTCCAGGGCAAGGCTCCTGGTTCCATATTTTTCCTAGGAACCACAATACACATGGTTCCAGTGTTATAAAGATACCATGTTATCCATGTTTCCTGAAGTCCCCGTCCCACTCGTATGACTCAGAAAATGCTAAAAGTGTTGTTAATGTTTTCGTTTATTTACTACTGATTTAGTCAAAATAGAATTATAACATTGAAATATAGGTCTTAACTCTTAACTTAAGGCTCACTTCCTGAAAATGGCCTTTGAAAATTGCCTTTGGTGCTGAATAGGAATACAATGATATTGTTATTTATCATGTCATTTATCATTTACCTGTATGCTGTCTTACCTCTTGTTATAAAGGATGGACAGTTTCCGTAAAACAGATATACCTGTATTTTTGACAATTTTATCATACATGTAACATAGTGTAGCTATACTGATAAAGGCATTATGCTGTTTTGATAACAAAACAAACGCCAATAATTAAAGCAGAAATTCATCATATATCTATGTTGTCTCTGTGGGTCATCAATCGATCTTCATATCAAGTTGCCACCATGTCTATGTAGAGATTGACATGTTACGGGAAAAGGATACTTACTGGGCTTTGTCCATACACACAGTGATATCTGTGTACATGTATTCTTCATTATGGGATCTTTACAAATAAATATATGCCCATCTGAGATAGCCATAGGATACATCTTGAAACTTGTTTGTTTGCCAGAACAAGGTGTCCTCCACCACCACCACCACCACGTCAGTGTAAAATCACTGCCAGAATGAAATTCTGTACCTTTGACGGTGTTTTGACTTAAGGAAACACATGTTTTAAAGCACTTTTTGAGACATAAGTTGATTCACATTGAATTTGAAGAAGATGTCTGAAGTCACTTCCCTTTTATTGCATTAAATGTGTACTAGTACACAATCCACATGATATACATTATATAACAAAGGTGCGATTGAAAACAAACTCTGAAAAAAAACTGAGTTAGGTGCGTGTTTAGTGGGAAAGTTATGAGTAGTACATGCATGCATCCAGATGATTTTAGTGGCACAGATATAAAATCTTCTGAAATGTCATTATGCTTGCAAAGTTATCCTTGCAGCATCAAATATTTGTAAAACTTGAATGATTTATCACCAGGGAAATGCTATTAAATTCCACAAACATAACATGCAAAGAGAAGTAAAAATTATGTTAGTTCTGAATTGCTATTTGTGATTGTGTGTTTCATTCTCTGCAGGCCTGAGACCTCACAAGTGTCCAATTTGTGGAAAGGGCTTTATAGACCTGGCATCCCTGAGAACACATGCTGTCGTACACACTGGTAAACTGGAATTTGTTGATCATACTTAAGACAGTTGTATACTCCGAAAATGTTAATGCATATTTTTGCTTGATGTACATGTACTTGGTCCTTGGTATAAGTAGGTACTTAGTGATCTAACTTGGCAATAACTCAGTCTGCTCATTGGATACTTCATCTGTCATGGATGCCCCATTCTGTGATTCGGGTTTACATGTTTTTCTTGTATGTGTACTGCAGCCCGGGGCACTTGTTAATGTATCCTACTAGCCCCTTTGAGTGCTTCTGCCTTCCTAAGGATCTCCACCACTATTTTCTGATTCCAAGCATTAATATTATTCTTCATTTTATCGTCATTTATATGTTCATTCAGCTGTAATATTCCAAGTCTAAGTCTGTGATTGAGGCTCTGAGCACTTTGCAAAGTGCACTGGGTGCTTAAATGAGACAATATATTTCTGATATAAAAAAAAAAAATCCTATATTTTGTCATAAGTAAGCACATGTAAGTTTACAATGGTTGTTCCATACAGAACACGGCAGTAAAAAACAGACACTTGTATGATGCAGCATTTTCTTTTGGTGTTGCAGGAGAAAGGTTATACGAGTGTGACCTTTGTTCAAAGAGTTACACCAATTCTGCCAATCTTGCCCGTCACCGTCGTGTTCATACAGGGGAGATGCCATATGAATGTCAGGAGTGTGGAGTACGTTACCGCGATCTGTCTAGTCTTAAACTACACAAACTCAAGCATACAGGGGAAAAGCCATATTTGTGTGAAGTATGCAACAAACAGTTCAAAACTGCTTCAGATTTTAGACGCCATGAACGCATCCACACTGGGGAACGCAACTACCAGTGTAAGCAGTGTGGCAAAATGTTCATCCAAGGCTGGCATCTAAAGCAACATCAACGAATGCACGAAGATTACCGTCCCTGGCAGTGTGAACTCTGTAAGAAACGCTTTCGCAATAAAGCCTCCCTGGTGCACCACAACAAGGGGCATGCAGGTATCAAAGAGTTCACTTGCCCCATTTGCAGCAAAAGTTTTAGTACCAAGAAGTATTTACGTGATCACCAGGTCATTCACACATCAGCCAAGCCATTCAAATGCAAGGTTTGTGGACAGGACTTCAACCAGTTGTCAAATTTAAAACGCCATGAGAGGATACATTCAGATAGGAAACCATATAAATGTAATTATTGTGAGAAGGCATTCAAGTATATCAACTCCTGGAGGTACCATGAGGGTATCCACAAAGGCGAGAAATTAACTTGTGAAAAATGTGGGCTACAGTTTAGGAGTAAACATGGAATCAAGCGACATCATTGTATACCTGAAAATTACGATAAAAATGTGGCTTTTGCAGCTGAGGGGAAACTCAAAAATCAGAAAGGAGGCCAAATCATATTAAAAATCAAGAAACGAAAATTACATAAGAGGAAGGTTGCACAAAAGCCAATCATATATGATGAACATACACCTGAAAATTCAGATGTAGATGAATCTTTAGTTACCAATGAGCATCATGGGGTTTCAGTCAACGAATCAGTGCAAGGTGCTAGCCAAAAAGTCATAAACAAGAAATATATGGTAAATGAACTTGGTGAAATTTCAGTCAACGAATCATCAGAAGGTGCTAGCCAAAAAGTGACCACGAAGAAACGCAAGACACTGCCAAAGAAAAAGGGGTCAAAGTTGGCGGTGGAGACCAAGTCCAAAGTGAGGGCAAATACATCGGAACCAGAGAATAATAGCGTGCAATTGGAAAAAAATACAGTAGAGAAGAGCCATAAACCGGCTAAGTCACCAAAGAAAACCGGTATCAAACTAAAAGTTAAGGTCAAAATGCCAAAGAAAAATCCTGTAGTGCAGATATCAAAGTTGAATTTGGTAAATGGCAATATAGATGAATCTGTGCCTGTTGAGAAACAGGCTGGGGAAGTGAAAAAACGTTCCAGAAAAGACCCAAAGCCTAAGAAATCATCAAAAAGAAAGAAAAGCGATCCTTCAATTAATGGCAATGAGGTAGAAAATAGCTTGAGTGTATCTGATGTGGGCAACAAAGATGAGACCTGCAACCTTAACACGTCTGAGTCAGTGATCATGGACTTGAGTGCGGTTATCGTCAAACAAGAACCCAGAGAGATGGAAGAGGCCTTGATTACACTAGCAGAGGGAAGTAAACATCTCGTAGAAGTATCTACAGAATCGGATGAGAAGCCAGTTCTTGGGCAAATGATTCGCCACATGGATTCTGGTGTTTGCGAACAAGAACAAAGATCATCAGGGATGGAAGTGATGGACACGGATGTGGATGCCATGAGAAGTGCCTATGCTGAGGTGAACGGCAAAACCTTGGATAGAGGGATAGTACCAGAGGATGGCAATAATGTCCTGGACTTGTCCTTTGGCAGAAGCAGTGATACAAACCATTGAGCACAAAATATTAGGAAAAGATAAAGCTAAACCTTCCCTTAGCAGCTGCTCAAAGGGTGTTGTTTGCCACTTGATGAAGAGTGATTTTCACTGTTTTATCAATTGCAGGGAGGTTTGAGGCGCTGCTGAAGAGAGGGGGTCCTTAGGGCTGGTTTGATCATAGGTAATAAATTATGCCATGTTCTTAGCTTGTGCACTGTAATTCATAATGTACATTTATATGTCCACTGATGTCCAGCCTAGCTGTGTATTGGCCATTAGCCATGTGTGTGTAAACCATGTTCATGCTTGGTAGGCCCTCATGTAAGTAATAAAGGTACTCAATAGTTTTCCGCAATGCATGATGGGATTTTTGTGGTCCGTCATGTAAACTGCCCCAATTTTAAGTGAACAGTCTTGGAGACAGTCATGAAGTTCTTGCCCTGTTGGTGCAAAGAGAAATTACAAGATGCCAGCATTTCTGTAACATTTGTTCACACATACATGTAGCTGTAATTTGTTAAAAATTCCCAAAACAACGATATAAGATCATGATTAAGATTATGAGATTTTTTTTGGTTTCATATTTGTATGCCTCCTTGTCATTTTACATGTAAATCATTAATATATACTTGGTATGTAATTTATTTTTTAAATTTGAAATATACCCAGTTTTGGGGTGCTATTCGTGATACATTTAACACATTTAAAAAAACAAAACATTTTAACCTTGGTTGTAATTGCCACTCATTTTCACACAGTGAAACATTAAAAACATATTTTTCTTGTTATAAAGGTTAGAAAAAGCTCACATGTAAGTCACTGATGCTAGTCTTCGTGTTGTGTACTGCTAATATTCAGTATTAAGGGCAGGAATACATACTCAATTGATAAGGTTCACTTGCTGTAAGTATTGAATCGAAGGGTTTCAACACAACGAAATATATAAACATAATGATTGTTAGCAGTTAGTTAAAATTTTTTGAATGCTTCCCAAAATTGGGTTGCTGCAAGTGAACAAGATTGTAGTTCAACAGTTTCCCGCTCAAATCACCCTAAAGCACTTGGATGTAAATTGTTGTCTGCTTGACTCTTTTTCAGTAAATTTTGTGTTAATAGGAAACATTTTTGAGAAGAATTGCAAATAAGACCTATCACAAATGCAGGCCTCAGGTCAACAGCTTTCCTTGGCATGGGTTAGTAACAGTGTGCCCGAGCTGCACCAAGGAAAGCTCTTGATGCAGTCTTCTTGTGACCAGGAACAGGTTAAGTCCATTGAAATTTACGTTTCGTTTTTATGCTTGTGATCAGTTTGTGTACCATTCACTGGCGGAAAAGGTAATTAGAAAGTAAACAGTGAATAGATTGATGCATGTGATGTACCCTAATATTGATAATATGTTGGATTACTCTTATTAAATAAGTGTGCCAAAGCCCACCTTTCATCACTATGGGGTTTTAATGTAGATATTACAAATGTACCAAATTCATATATACATGTAAACTGTATGTGTGGAAAAAAGTTGATGCAGTGACATAATGATTTTTTTTCCACCTCCAAAATACACAGTTTGCCAATGTGGCTCTACTGTAAGGCTACTACATATATTTAAAGCAAGTGTCGTAATTTTGTGTGTGTGGTTTGTTGTTGTGTTTCGTTTGTTTCCTTGTAGCTTAGCTGTAATTTGAAACCTTTCCATGGTGCAGAAATAGGATGTAAAACAATGAAGACTTGTGTGGGGATTTGATGGAATGCAGTAAATTACAAATGTTTACCTGCTAAGATGCTTTGCTTCTGTGGGATGGTTGACATGGTCCCTCCAGATTACTCAACTTTTGGAAAAGTGTGTGATGCAAAACAAAAACAAAAACACAACAAAAATTCAAATACAGTGTACAAAATGTTTAAGGAAAGTTACAAGAAAGGCGGGGATATCTGTACAAAGAAGAAATGTGTGTGCTTTTATGGCAGAGATGAACATACACAGGTGAATTATACCAATCCTTAAAAAGAGCTTGTCGCAGAAGTATGTGGAGGTACTCCAGGCTCCAAAACCTGCTCTGGTAGTTACCCATTAAAAAATCATGAATATCTCTAGGCTAATATAGCCTGTCATCAAAAACTGCTATGGTAGAAATTGAAAAATGAAACTCTTCCGAATTTGTAGTCCTATATGACTGTGTAGCTGGAAATAGGGAGTGACTGGGAGAGTGGTGACCTAGGCTAATAGGTCTGGTATTAATGAGCTGGAAAATATTAGAGGACATTTGGCTGCATAAAGTGAGGGGCTATATGTTGTTATTGGTGACACCAATTGAAACATTCTTTTCACATGTTATGTATATGCAGAGGTTAGTGTGAACATTCTGTTCTTCATGATCACATGTATACAAATGTCAAAGTAACCACTCTAGTGCGACAGTTCATACAGAGCTCTTGAAGGTATCTTTATTGATAGATAAACTCTGAGAATATGGAGGCATAATTATGTAGATAATGTTGAAGCCTGCTTGGTGAGATACACATGGGTTCACTGTTTTCCTCACATTTAATACCCTTGTCCCTAGCTATGCCCTTCCACTTTCTTGCACGAGGCCTGCCTGAACTATGAAGTCTTGGAACCAGTTCAGTTTCTTGCATGTGCATCTAACTTCTGTTGGGAGAGACACTTTAACAAGAAACTTAAATTTCTAGGTGCCCTAGGTGATAATTAAGAGAGTATGGTATGTACTGGGTTTAGCCTGGAGAAAGTGGGTACGTAGACTACCGCTAGAAATACCAGTGCTTTCATTTAACAGTTGAGGTTGAGGATGTTAAGGTGGTCAGTGTCCCAGTACCATACCTACTTCAAGTCCATGTCCCTACTTCATGCTGACATCAAGCCAGTATCTCTGCATCATGCTAACATCAAGTCTGTGTCTCTGCATCATGCTAACACCAAGTCCTTGTCTTTGCATCATACTAACACCAAGTTGGTGTCTCTGCATCTTGGTAACATCAAATCAGTGTCTCTGCATCATACTAACACCAAGTTGGTGTCTCTGCATCATGCTAACACCAAGCTGGTGTCTCTGCATCATGCTTACATCAAGTCACTGTCTCATCCTCATGCCAACGTCAAACGGATGTCTCTACAACATGCTAACAATTCAGTATCCCTGCACCAAAGCCTAAAAGTGGAAGGGACTACATTACATGGACCTGCACTGTCATGGCACAAGGAGGCCGATATGTCTGAGCTTTGTAAAACGTAATGTGAACGTGTAAAGCTTTTGTCAGTAATAGCGGGGAAGAAAAATTAGAGAGGTTCACAAACATAACAACCACTCATTTTTGTGGCCAAAATGTCTTTATACTGGGTTTAAATTCCTTGTTATAAGAGACTTGATTTTTAATTATGTTTCATGGCAGTGATGTTCTTTTTGTGAAACATTCATTCACTGTTTGTAAAACCATGGCTGTGTCACATGACTTGGGTGCAGAATTTCTGTTCTGGTAACATCTTGCTTTAAGCAGAGATGCTGCATTGTATATAAAGATAAAATATCAATACCCATTTCACTTTGGAACTCCAAAGTAGACATTCTTATTGGTTGACCGATCTGCAATATGTGTTGGTCCTGAACCATGGCCACATTCACCGGTGGACTGGCTGAAGTTTTATGACAATGGTTCAGTGCTATAAACAACACATGAGGTACAATTCGGTATAAAATATTGGTTTATTTATGCATACACACTGTACATATATCTTTTGTACAGATAAAAAAAATAAAGCTTAACATTTGTGTTTATTTAATTTTGTTTTATTTTTTAACATTTTATTTATTTTCATGTTTGTAGTTTATTATGCATCCCCCATAGGAGGGGATGGGTATAGTGTTTAGTCCCATCTTCTCCACCGCGCATCTTATGTTCCTTGTATTTCTGTCCCCTCTTTACCTATTGCCTCCTAAGTAGATACAGATAATGCATCAGTCTGGGAAATTTTTCCCATATGATAACTTATAACCTTGATGTCAAAGGTCAAGGTCAAATCCTCATTGCATTTTTCTGCTGACTCGGCAGTTTTCACAAACAGTGGTACCTGCTGCATGCAACCACTGCCGTATGCAGCTGCATTGCTTTTTATGGCCGCTAGGCTGGGACATAGGAGTCACTTTCTTTGTAGATTTACCTGCAGAGACAGGTCACCTTCTGTATGTGGCCACTTTTCTTGGCAAAAGGGGTGGCCACATACAGCAGGTACCACTGTATTGGCTTGTACGTCCTTAATGGTGCAATGGTGCATCAAAGGCCCAAGGTTACTATTATACATTAATAGGAAAATACCTATTTACTTTCTATTTGTATGGTTTATTTTAAACCTGACTGACCTTGAAAGGTCAAATTGCATGCATTCCCATTGATTACTGTGTAAGTCCTTGGAAATTGCAATGCTAATTCACATTTTCAACTTATCCAAAACAATTGGCCAGATGTACTTTAAGCTGAGTGGGAAGTACATTGGGTTGGTATCTAACCACTGTATTCAAATGGTTATGCTCCAATGGTGTTTGGATTTTTAATGGGTTTTTTTTGTTTTGTTTTTTGTTTTGTTTTTGTTTTTTGTTTTTGTTTTGTTTTTTGTTTTGTGTGTTTTATTATTTTTTTTTTTGTTAGTTTTTGCATTTTTATTGATTACCATGCAAGTCAGTGGGGTCGGCAATGGTAGTTCACATTTTTACTTTGTTCAAAACCACAAGCCAGATTCACTTAAGTCATTTTGTACAAATACTCCATAGATTTTAGGATTTTTTTTTTCATATGTTTGTGGATAGCCTTCAGGTCAAAAGTCAAGGTCACAATGCCTTGCAAAATAAAATGGTTTCCTGCCACATCGTCAAATGAGTATGATTGAAGTCCATCAAACTTGGTCATCATGTACCCAGGTGAGACTTCCCTTAAATTGGCTAAGAGTTGACTTTGAGGTCAAAGGTCAAGCTCAAACTTTCTGCAGAAGAATGGTGGCCCTCTTACAAGGGTGGCATCTGGTGAGAGGCACCTGCTTGGGGGATTCATAATGTTTTTCACACGCAAAACTTGCTTCCAGTTTATCTTTTCTTTTCTTTGAGGACCAAGATGTAGAATGGCTTATTTTACTAGGTATGCTTGACATTTGTATGTACAACCTAAAAGATGTACAATACAACAAAATGCTGTGCTGTCTGACTGACTCTGACTCATCCAGAAGATGTTGGCTGACAACTTTCTGGGACATGAGTTGGTTGTCTGGTGACCACTCTGCTGTGGAAAAACATTGCTACAAGGTCTACCTGTGTGAAAAAACTTGTTTTTCTAACAAACTGCAATGTACTTGTATTCATTTTGCATGAATAGTACAGTTAAACCTGTGCATTGTGGGCACCCTTGGGACTAGTGAAAAGTGCCCTCTGGTAATAGGTAAATCAATATAAATAGTATTGAAGTGTGTCTGTACAACCGTGCAGAAGTGCCCACCACAGAGGGACCAGGCTTCAACAGGGCTGTCCAACTGGAGCATTGTAGCAAAATTTTGCTACAGTGCTCTTCAAAATTGCTACAAATTTTCTCAAAAATAAGTGTTTCTTATGTGAAGAAGTGGAAAAAAAATGCTACAAGTGAAAAAAACTTTGCTACAGAGATTTTCTGTTGGACAGCACTGTTCAATATATACCAAAATGTGAATCTTTCTGCTGTTCTCTTTGTAAAATGTGGTCGTTTTCAGCAGAGATGGGTATAATGTTGGTTGCTGGATTTTTGACTTCGTGTTTCTGCCAGTGATTTTTTATTTTTAACCAGGACGGTGTGTACAATGGTGGATGTACATGTGTTTACAATGTGTGCAATTAGGCTACTATGTATACCAATACTGAAGTATTCGATCATATTGTGATCAAATTATAAATGCCATTTTATGTCATCGAATTTGTATGTACAGCTGCATGTATTGCCTCGTGCAATACGTGCAGACTTTTGAGTACCTACAGAACTTACGAAGTGAAATAAGTATTATTTATAGTTTATTTATTTATTGTTATGCAGTGAAAATCAAGAACAGGGAATAATTCTGTTCAGCAGAATTTTTATGTGCTTACATGATAAAAGAAGTCTTATTAAGTAATGTTAAGATTGAGTAGTTTAAGAACATAGTACATGTCTGAATATAAGTACAGGTAACATAGTTGTGTTATGCACTCATTCTATGGTAATTAGTATTTATTACCTGCTTGTCCCAGTATAAATAGCAAAGTGACATTGGTCTGTGAAAGCAGATCTGTAAGATAGACAGAATCACTAGACGTTACTGTATTTAATTTTTGCTTGTTTGGCTGAAAAAGTGAAAATCAGATGTAAGCAAGACATATTTAGAAGCTTTACCTTAAATAGTAAATTTAAATTTTGTGTTAAATGCCTGCATTAAAAAAACTGCAAATGAATTATAATTGATGAAAAATATATTGACAGTATATCAACATCTATTTGCAACTGAACACAATTTTTGTTGATTCTTTCAACCTTCAAGCATGCAACTTGTTTAAAAAGACACCTTTTGGAAGCCCCAAGTTTTTGTGTGTATTGGGATATCCATTGTGAGAAACCACTTAATTCTGAAATAATTTTCATCATGATTTGCCAATCATTGGAAACGTAATTCAGGGAAAGGAATTTCAAGTGATATACAACTGCATACATCACAGTTTGCTTTTGATGTCTTGCTGATATTTTTCATTAAATTGTTCTTTGCTCAACTAAAGTTGGGTACCGTTGCATATAATATTTCAAAATACCGATCTGTACTGTTATCAGACCTGCCTATTCTTGACATGGGTCACCTTTGCCAAATATAGCGTCCAGAAAAATAGTCAGGCCAAAAGAGGGATGAAAGTTGGAATGCCACAAAAATTTTCCAGTTGTGCATCCATGGCAAAAAAGAAAAAGAAAAAAGAAGCTTGTTTGAGAAATAGTCAATTTAGCTTGCATTATTGAACAGCCAAAAAGGCACTTAATAAGTTGCAGGCCAGTTTATTTTGCTACAAGTTATATAAATACCATAGAACTTTAAGCCATTTTGGCAGCTTAGTGAATCATTGAGTCCTAATTTGTACTGTTGCAATGCTGTGGAGCAAATATTTTATCTATTGTGTGTATCTGACTCCAACAGAGTTTGACTTCCGTCATGTCATGTAGCTGAATTTGCGTGATAATAGTCTTAACAATATTAATGTGTGATTAAGGTTTACAACAAGTTATGTAAAACTTTCCACTATGCTAATAGTTAGAATGCAATTTGTTTGTGCTGGTGAACTTAGTTAAGTGTTCATGTATAGTGTGTTGGATTAATATTTCAGTGCAGCAACGAAGTTTTATACAATGATATATCTGCATAAAAGGTTAAAGGTGATTATTACAGCCAATCCCAGCCTCAAAGATGTGCATGTCGGTTCATATTGTGACAAAAGTTTTTCAACCCTTACCCTGTTAAACCAGCCAAAACCAGCTAAAACCAGCTGGTGGTCAAATGCCGTCTGCTTCATTGTTTTCAACTAATTTCAACAGTAACCAAAAACAGTTTGACTGAGAATTAGAGATGAGACATGTCAAGATCACACGCCACAGGTCAACAGCTTTCCTTGGTATAGGTTGGGTTCTTGATGCCCAACCCATGGCCCTTTCCTTTGCAAGGGTGGTGTGGTAAGCACCCAACTCGTTTTCAAGGAAAGCTGTTGAATCCATGAATTCACAGGGGAAGGGCTATTTCAGTGCATGTTGAATTTGGGGTAGAATAATACTACAGGTATCCTGATGGTCAACTTTTTTTCTTGTGTCCTACTCTGACCACGGGGCATGCCATTTGTACTCCCTATATGAAACACTGCATGGTTTGAGAGCCAATTTGGGACGTGGAGGGGTAGTCTTTCAGGACAGGGTCTGGTGCAGGTTTACACCATAAATACTGCCAACCGTGTGTGCTTCTCCACATGTGTTGCAAGGTTGAAGTTGAAGCACATACATTCTATGATGCATACTTGTGTCACAGATGCACAATGATGCATACTTGTGTCACAGATGCACAATGATGCATACTTGTGTCACAGATGCATACTTTCACCTTATGCTACATTGTATTTGTACCAAATATACTGCACCATGTATACTTGTACCACAGATGTTAAAGTGTGCATACTTTGGCAAAATGGGTGACACAAACTATACATACTGGTTCCTCATATAGGGCAGACAATTTGTACGTGTGCTTGTAGACCAGGAAGGGTATAATATATATATATATATTAATTTAATATACATGTATATGCTATAAAATAGATATATTGGACACTAGAGATGCTACAGTGTGCATTTCTTTGCACTGTATATGGAGAAAACACATACGGTATGCACTGCACTTGCATACCATGGATCCTAGCATTGGCTGATATGCGTGTCAAAGTTGCTGTGGTATGCAAACATCTCAGTCCGTCATGGAATTTTAGTACATACATTCCATGATGGAATGCATGTATTTTTGTATTGAATGCATATGCGTGTATTTGTTTGCAGTGGTTGGCTAGTGAAAGGAAAACATTCACTCTCAATACATATACAATAACATCGAAGGGACATAGGCAATGGACTGGTAACTTTTACTGGGAAAATGATAAATATGATCTCACAAGCCAGGTGGTCTAAGATAATTATTACAGTACAAATGATCCATGTAAAATGTACATGATATACTTCTTGGATGTATTATGTGTGTAAGTAGTGGTACTGAATACACATTTAACCCTCTGGGTATTAAAGTAACAATTTTCCTTGATGTGTTCTGGGCACACTTCCCTCTTAGTGCACTGAGGAAAGTTGTACTCTGATGGCATGTTATTCTTAATGAAAAAAACCCTTAAGATTGCAATTTCGAAATCAGACTCTTACTGGTAATTTTCAGTGGGAAAAAGTTCATGCTGCTATATCAGTGTTCAGTCCCCCAGGGTTAAAACCATTTGGGCATGATAGGTTTATAGATAGCTGATCAGTTGCTGTGGTGAATAGGTTGGTGAGAAAACTGCATGTATTTTAATCTAAATAAAAATGATAACAATACAGACACAAAAAATGTTTTGTTTTTATGCGGGGGGGGGGGGGGGTGTCCTTGGCAGGCCCCTACATATTTATGCAGCCAAAACTCTACCCTGCTTGTTCATGTTGCCAGCCAGCTTGGGGGTGGGGGTGGGGGTGGAGGGGCTTACCTCAATTTGTCCGTCAGGGGACTTAATTATAGGATGGATGGCGATTCATTATCCACCAGTATGTATGTCAGTCTGTTGACAGTTCACAGTTTGAAATTTTGACTTCTTGAAAACTGTAGAGCCAGATCCTGTGCAAAGTCAGTGGGGTTGTACCTTGGATGGGTCTCTACTTAGCTGTGCAAAGGGTCATGCTGCAGTAATTTTTGGATTTTTCTGGTTTTTTTCTTCAAAATGTTCAAAAATCTCTGAAACCATGTTTCCAATCACTTTGAAATTGCACAGAAGCACTTCTAGAGACCCCAAGACCTTAATTTGTTCAACAGATGGTGCTGCATTTTTAAAAATATTTATCTATTCATTTTTTTTTTTTTTAAATTTTATTTATTTATTTTTATTTACTTTTTTTTTTTTTTTTTTTGAAGTTATGTACAGAGTTTGTTGGCCTTGCACCCATTCATTATCCGTCTATTACCCAGTTACAAATTCACCAAAACCATTGGCTTGATCCTCCTCAAACTTGGTGTTGATCCATCTTAGGCAGATGACCACAAAATTTTTTCATATGGTCATATTCCATAGATTTTAAGGTTTCTCTTGATTTTTTTTTTTTCCCTTGGGGGGGGGGGGGGCAAAATCTTTAAAATCACAAAACCCCTTGGCAAATTGCTTTGAAATTAAACAAGGGCACTTCTGGGGACCCGGAAACTTTAATTTGTTCAACAGAAGGCACTGATTTTTAGCTCTGCTGACCAAAGGTAGCAGAGCTTTTTCCACAGCTCGTGTCTCTTAACACCTCTAGTCAACTTTATGGTGCTTAAAATTGTATTACTATTTTACTTGTTTATACCAGTGTCAGTATGGTGGAATAGTGTATGAAGCTTTTCAGTTTCAAAGGAGACATCCATAAATGTTTGCTTGTTAGCACGATACCGTCCACAGTTTTCAAGTTAGCCCAATGTAACTTTCAGGAGTTCTAGGGTGTATGAAAATCTAGGCCCTTTTGTATATTGGTGGAGTCACCTACAATATTATGTAATGGAGGGGTCAAAATGTGAAAATCTTGTAAACATTCTAGCATCTTTAATTTTTTGGCAGATCTTCACCAAATTTGGTGGGATTGAGGGGGAGATCAAAGTCAAAGTTGCTAATCATACTAGTGGTGCCACCTACAATTTGACGGAAATTATGAGCAAAAATGTGTTTTAAAATATGAAATTCCATATTTGGAAAACTAATTGGATTAGTCTTGCCAAATTTATAGGATATATAGACCGTAGCCAAAGGTAGAACCTTGTATCAAGCCAGTGACCTTGATCTATTTTTGTGAGGTCACCATGCCTATAAAGTTCAAAAGGTGATTTTGTAATGGCAGGGTGTAGCTTGGTCATCAATGGCAAAGAGAATTGAGCCTCCAGATCAAAAGTGGCCAGTTTGAAGATAGGGGTCGTCTCATGAATGCTGTGCACTCCACAATTTTTTAGATAGGCCCATATTACATTTAGGAGTTATAAAGTGCATAAAAATCTCTGTCGACATCAATGTTGGTGGTGCCATCTATAGTATTATGTAACCTACAGGTCAAAGTGAAAATCCTGTGACCACAATACTGTCTACAGTTCTCAAGTTAGCCCAATATAACTCTCAGGACTTATAGGGTGTATCAAAAAATCCAGGTCCCTTTCGATATTGGTGGCATTATTATGCATTATCGGGGTCAAAATATGAAAATCTTGTGAACACTCTAGCATCTTTAATTTTTGGCAGATCTACACTAAATTTGGTGGGATTGTGGTGGAGGTCAAAGTCTAAGTTGCTAGTGATACTAGTGGTGCCACCTGTAATTTGACAGATATCATGAGTCAAAATGTGTGTTAAGATATGAATTTCCTTATCTTGAGAAGTAATTGTGTTAGACTTGCCAAATTTATAGGTATAGACAATGTCCGAAGCTAATATTTGATGTAATATCAGTGACATTGACCTATTT
Source organism: Hermodice carunculata (assembly GCA_964020975.1). Classification (NCBI taxonomy): domain Eukaryota; kingdom Metazoa; phylum Annelida; class Polychaeta; order Eunicida; family Amphinomidae; genus Hermodice; species Hermodice carunculata. Next base: position 94,698,913 of record OZ026614.1, on the reverse strand, counting down.
TTGTGAGGATACCATGCCTGTTAAGTTGAAAGAGGTGATTTTGTAATGGCAGGGTGTAGCTTAGACATCAATGGCAATGCCAGCACAGCACCTGGCCTATGGGCCTCATGTATTACATAATTTGGGTGACCTTGATCTTCTGTCCCAAGGTCACTAAGGACATAAAGTTAAGGACTCACTCATTGTTGTCTTGGCACATGCCGCATATATCCATCACAGGAGTTGCATAAATAAGCTTTGATTACATGTGGAGGGAAGTGCCATCTGGTGGCCCAAAAGACACTAAAATCACAAAACCTTTATATGTTCAGCAGCCACTTGAGGACTCGAAACTTTGAAATGAAGAGGTGCAATAGAAGAGCCGCTGTGGCCAAGTAATTACGGTCCTCGCTTTGTGTGCGAGGGGTACGGGGTTCAACTCCCGGCCGATCCAAAGGGATTCTTCCCTGGCTCTTTACATGCAGTGACCACTTAACTGTTCAAGGCTTAGTGGGACATGTTTGGGTTACCTGTGCCTGATTATGTCAGCGGCGATGACGGAGGCTGCTAGTTTCCTGACTCAGTAGTGGCTGCTATCAGAAATGCACTCACGACAGGTCCCCGCACACACGTGTGAATGGCTGATTGAGTGGCGCGTGCAAGAGGGCCCTGGGGAAGATAAGCGTCAGCTTACCACGTTTAACCCTCTATAAATGATGTTTACATTTTCCTTCACCTAATATGCTCACAGTGCCAGCAGAGCATTCGACCCATGGGCCTCTTGTTAAAGTGTGTTTGTTAACACACACTTTTCTGTTTTTCCTAAAATTGTTTACTATGTCTGTGTGCCAACACAGCCATATTGTTTTTCTAGGAATTCTTTCTTTCTTTCTTTCTTTCTTTTTTTCCTTTCTTTACCGGCAATCTGTCGGACAACATATTTGAAAAGTACCAGACATAGAAACTCCAAACTTGGCAAAATTTGACTTCTATAGATGAAGTCTCGCCTTTTTATAATGAGAGGTCATGCTTTTCAAAATTATGCAAATGAGGGCTAATTAAAGTTTTAAATCTTCAATATCTTATATTCTGTAGTAGATGTGATTCCAAGTGTATACAAGTTCGATCATAGGGCAAAGGTCATCTCAAATGTCAAGGTCATGTCAAGGTCAAAGTTCATCTCAAGGTCCAAGATCATTTCAAGGTCAAAGGCCACTTTCAATGGTGGCTTTCTTCTAGCCATAACTTGATCAATTTTTATCCAATTTTGATCATGTTGGGCTCAAATTGTAGCTGTTGTAACACTGCACATTTTGAAACTTACATATGACCTCTAAAGGTCAAAGGTCAATCTCATTTGGACCTTTGAAAGTTTCAGCCAGCCATAACTCGGCCAATTTCCATCCAATTCTAATCATGTTGGACTTAAATTGAGGGTATTGTAACACTGTATATTTTTGCAATGCACATGTGACCTGTAAAGGTCAAAGTCATCGGGACTTTTCATCCAGCCATAAGCTTAATGGAATGTGAAGTACCAAAGGACAAAAGTTGTACCCTTTAATATTTACAACTTTTGAAGGCACACAGACAGATTTGCTTTGAAGCAAATCTTCTTTATTAGTTTTATTTCTTTCTTCTTTACCAGCAATTTGTCGGACACTTTTCCCGGACACTATTATACATAGAAACTCCAAACTTGGCATGATTGTACCTCCATACAAGGAGTTTGACCATTTTATACAGGTGAATGAAGAGGTTTAAAATTATGCAAATTAGGGGCATTTGAAATTTATTTTAAATCTTGAATATCTTCAAAACTATTATAGATGGAGATGTTATTTTAACTTCTACTAGGATGTTATTGACCATAGCGCATGTAATGAATCTAAAGCAAAAGTTGTAGCCATTTAAATTATGCTAACTAACAGCATTTTAAATTGTAAAACTTGAATATCTTCAAAACTATCATAGATAGAGATGTCATTTCAACTTCTACTAGGGGGTTGTTGACCATAGCGCATGGAATGAATCTAAAACGAAAGTTGTAGCATTTTAAATTACGCGAATTAGCAGTATTCGAAATTTTTAATCTTGAATATCTTCAACACTATAATAGATAGAGATGTCATACCAACTTCTGCTAGGGGGTCGTTGACGATTGCGCACCTAATGAATGAAACTGGTGGAAATGTACCTTGTGGAAAGGTCAAACCACGTGGTTATCCAGATCCCCTGCCAACCCCCCAACCCCCCCCCCCAAAAAAAAGAATCTTCGTACCACTTACCTAATTGCTTTAAACTTGCACAGGGACACATCTGGGGACCCCTAGACCTCCGTATGTCTTAAAGATAGCACTGTGATTTTTTAAAAATTACGCATTACTGTGTGTGTTCCCTAGTTTCGGCTTCTCTTACGAAAGCGTTGTGCAGATTATGTTGAAACCTGGTAAAACTAAACCTGGTGCAAGTGTCAAACAAAGTAGTCTACTAGGTGGTCATGTGATCAATCCCTGATTTTAACAGATTTTTCAAAACGTGCGCTGGTCGGTCGATGCATACATTCTTATGGATTCAAATGATGCAAGTCAATTGGGATTGCAATTATAATTCATGTACTCGGCTATCCAAAACCATTCTTTAGATTTATTTCAAAATTGGTGGGACTGTGCCTTGAGTGGGTGTCTACTGTGTTGCATTTGTGTCTTTTTGTCCAAAACCACATCCTGGTAGTCATTACCCGATTCTGTAGTCTGAACTATCTACACCCCATAAGCTAACCTGTCACTGTCTAACCTGTATACATATAGAGGTACTATTGTCATGTTCTTCTGTAGAATTTTGACATAGGCTGTATTAGGCCAGATATATATAAAGGTCTTCTGCGGGTAACTATTCAGAACAAGTTTCGGAGCCTGTATTCCTACATGTCTCTCGGAGTAGTGGCTCCTTGTTTAAGCTAAATATTCAGCAAAGACAATCCACATAATAATGAATAAATATCAACGTGGCACATAATAAATTAGCTAAATAAGCGAAGTTCTGCTTATAAATGCAGAGCTTCAACATGAACACAGAATACCTATCAAACCAAACATGACTAAATAGTATAGAACAAGTTCTGATAGGAATAGTTTGACTCACCCCTAAACTATAGTATGTACCCTTTCTAGCTGGATATGATACATTAGTTTAACTACCTACCAGTGTATAACTGAGGTAGAATCAAACTGGGGCTATATTTTCAATCCCAGTGATCACAAACTAAACAGTTACAGCCAGACACCTGTATAAACCTGGTCAATTCCTAGCAAGTACTGTAACAATGGACGTCCTGTACCAGAAATGTAAAACAAACCGCACAATTCCAAGATGACACCTGCTCCTCACTATAAAAGTCTCCAAGAAATCAAGTTGTATTTAGTTGACAACTCTTAGTTTATGTTTCAAAAGAATGAATCCTGCCAATTTGTGGCTAAGTGCTTGGGACAGCCTATGGCTGACTCCCGGCCCTGGAGTTAATGTATCAAAAGAATGAATGAAGTTGGTGACAATTGAGTAAATACTGCCAATTTCTTGCCAAGTGCTCAGGGCAGCCTATGACGGACTCCCGGCCCTGGTGTGGGACAGCCGAAATGAGCAAATTTTTACATTGAGTAAACATTGAGCAGGTTGGTCAAAAATTAATCCAACTTTGTCATTTATTTATTTTTAAACACTCCAGTTTCTACATTTGTTTCATTATATATATATATTTAAGGCTATTTCCATGATAAATATGCTGGATTCTCTATTCAAAAGCCGGTCAGTCCTCTTTACAATGACGCCCGTGTCATTCAATATAGGCTTATTTTCTTTGTTACAAAGGAATATTTGAACTCCGAGTCCCAACGTTCGTTCTCGGTAACAATATTTTTGTACATGTTTTGAGCTTATGACTTTTTACCCCAACAAAGGTGCAACGTGCATGTTATGTATCCTCAAAGATAGCATTCCAGGCTGGCATAACAACTTAAAAGTTTTATTAATTCAAAAGCATACATTGAGGAAAATGTTACATCCCCTAGAATAAGTGCACATAATTTGAATTTCAGAAATCGACAGACACATGAGACCACAAGAAAACCCTATGGAAGAGAGAATGAAATATTACGGTAGACAAATATCATTTGATAACTGTTTATAAGCAGTACAAAACCAAACATAAGATCAGTATGATGCGCTGATTGATATTTTCCTAAAATTAAAAGAATAAAGAATCAACTGACTCTGAAAATTTTACATTTATTATTCGGGTGGACGTCATGAAAAAATGATAGTGAAGAATATTTCTCAAATATACTTAAAACAGGGGTAACAATGTAAATTTACTATCTCTTTCTTTCTTTCTTTCTTTCTTTCTTTCTTTCTTTCTTTCTTTCTTTCTTTCTTTCTTGCTGTCTCTCTCTCTCTCTCTTTCTCTCTCTCTCTGTTCCTTTCGATATAGTGATTATAATTGCTAACGATAATACATTTATTGTTACAGTAGTCCCTATTTTGGAAGACCACCTGACTTTTGTGACCATGTTTACCATGCAAAAACACCTTCTAATGACAATTTACCCCTTTTGGGAGATCACCTACAGAACCTGACCAGTGGCCACCCAAAATTGCCCCCAAAAGACCACTTATGCATCCTGAAGTTCCTCATTTCAGATTTGTAAAACCCACTTATTTTCTGCAAGATTGTAGTCTTTCTTAAGACGTTTCTTGGTTTATTCGTGATGAAACAAAATTGCTTATGAAGATCATAAAAATAAATGAAGGGACGGTCATAGTAAGTCGAGCTAGAGCAAGCCAGGCCGCGAAGCGGTCATGGAGAGGAGTGAAGAAAGGTCCTCTCCAGGACCGCTTTGCGGCCTGGCTTGTTCTAGCTCGACGCTATGACCACCCCCTCATTTACTTTTATAATATAACAAGAACATGATTTTGGACGGCGTTGCACTTTTTCAATGGCCCAACATCAATGGTTAGCAGCCCGATACTGTCATTAGTGCCCGAGCGAAGCAAGGGTGCTAATGACAGTGAAGGGCTGCTAATCATTGATGAAGGGCCAGTGAAAAAGTGTTACACCCAAAAAATTTTCCATGTTATTACTATTATTACTACTTGTAACAGTTCAATGAAGACTATACAGACAAGTGCAAATGCCCCGCGTTCATGCTTTTGTGTAAACGTCAAAAGTAGCGGGCCGCTAATGCACTAGCACAAGTGCCTATGTTACGGGGTTTTACCGCGTGAGCAAGATCGAACTAATCTACTAGAGAAAGCCCTACTAAGTGGTAATAATATTCAGTAGAAATTTCATAACGAATTAACTAAGAAAGGGTCTTAAGAAAGACTAGCAAGATTGGTAAAATGATTTGTCAAAGACTCAAAATGAGTTGACACATGCCTGTAAGATGGAATGAGGTCAAATAAATGAACATCAATCATATTTGAGTCTAAATAATGGATGGGAATTCAAAGCAGTGGTGAGTTCTTAGGCATGTGGTGTGAGAGTCAACCTCCTTTGGAAAAGCACCTGCTTTATGTGACCACTTCTTGGATGACACCTGAGGTGGTCTCTCAAAGGAGGGACTACTGGAATTATAATTTAAGTACAATGTTTGCAAAATAAAAACAAAGACAACCAGAATATGCACCAAAAACTACATTCCTACATCATTACATGTCTTCAGTGACGATTAGAATTTAAAAAATTATCATGCACTTCCCCGAGTTCAGTGACGAAAATAATTACACAAGCTAGTTATCTCAAAGGCATGCAGAGATTCAAGTCAAGAAGTTACTCTTCTCAGTTCATTTTAAACAAATATAATTTCCAACGGTCTTAAAATTGTAATGAAAAAATCTCAAAATCGCTAGAGGACTGCGCAGCTGCGTGTTGCAGATCCCTTCTTGGTTTTAATACGCATCTTTTTCAATGGTGTCTCTTAGCAGCCAATTTATATTTTGAATGTCCACAAAACACCAGTTTCATTGATCCTTTTGATTACATTAGCCACTTAAGAATTACACGAGTATATAAATATTGCATGGTTGCCATGTGCTATTGCAGATTATCAGTCCGAGGGGAGCAATAGCACACGAGGCGTCAGCTCCCCGAGGATTGATGATCTGCAATAGCACATGGTAACCATGCAATTTATATTTTTATAATATAAGCAAAGAGTGTGAAACCATCAAACAAAGACAGATCTAACATTTGATAAATACTTTAACTGCTCATCTGCACAAATTATCGTATGCTAGTTCATGAGTTGTCCACACACCCTGGGGCAAAACACTGAACTGCTCATCGTGTACTATTGACATGTACTATGGCAAAATAGTGCACGTTTGCTATTCGGCTGTGGACCAATGAGATTACTGCTGCTTACCTAATTATAATAAGCTTATATTATAATTATAAATGGCCACTGTAAATGTTGTATGACAACGTCCCAACAACGTTCTCAGGATCAGACAGAATCATGACATGAGAGGCAAGGTCACAGGCGCTTGTCTACGTCACGGCGATCAACTGGTCCACAGTCGGTCGCCGTGACGCAGACAAGAGCCTATGACGTAGACAAGCGCCTGTGGGCAAGGTACTGCGTACGCCGCACTGAAGGCAGAAGGTCGTTTCGCAGGCAACCATATCGCCCTAAGTCATAGTCATACAAATTTCACATGTTCATGAATATACCCGCGTAAGCGGTATGCATTTACAAAGTGAAAAACATCAGATGAAACTTTGCCTTCACTGCAAGTGATGACATCGACAATGTATTTCATCCGAGGAGGGTGATTCATAGTTTTATCATTTTCCTGTGGAACTACAAATTCTAATTTGTTATGAAGCACAGAATATAAAGATAACGATGACCCCAAGTCTACCTGTTGTTGTCAGAATTGTTGACTAAAAGTAGGTGAAACAACTGCCCGTAACAACAAAACAGCACACAACTTCACAGTTGCAGGGCTGTGTAGCCTATCATCCAGAAAAGTTCACATCATGCATAACTTTAGTCCAGGAAATTAATCCCAAGTCTGTGTACCAATACAGTGAAACAGTCTAAGAACCATCACTAGTTTCGGGGCTTTCCTCTTCCTGGTTTTCCGGCTGCTTTGCATGTTGTGGTCGCTCTCCATAAAGTCTCCCCAGACGCTTGTCTACCTTGTACTCTCCCATGGCACCGCCGAGCTTGTTGATCATGGTAATATAGACAGTCAGTTCCTTGATTGTCCCTGGCTGAGTAGCCAGTAAATTGGTCTGCAGGAAATTTTTCAGCTTGAAGAAAAAGAAAATCTGGTCACTTACGTTCTTATTGCTTGAACAAGCTCGCACTTCATGGTCAAAATGTTGAACTGCCAAACAAAAGCGGGAGGGGACTTTTTTTTTTTTTTTTTTTTTTAATTGCGTTTGCAGCAAAATTGAAATGTTTGAAAGTCTCTGATTGGGTCCATGTAAGATGTAAAAACATGCAATAATTACAATCCCTTATGTCTCCCATATTTTTTTGGAACACTGTCTTCATCCGCCTCCGTACCCTTACCCGACAAAAGGCCAAGGCCAAGGCCAAAATATGACTACATATGAAAACTTTTACTTCACACATTTCCAACAAACTGCAATCGACATTTACACGTTTGCCATTGCCGAATAAATCAATCAATCAATCAATCAATCAATCAATCAATCAATCAATCAATCAATCAGTCAGTCAGTCTGTCTGTCTGTCTTTCTGTCAGTCTGTCTGTCTGTCTGTCTGTCTGTCTGTCTATCTATCTATCTATTTACTGATTGATTCCTTTATTCATTAATTAAGCAATTTATTTATTTATATATTTTATTAATTAATTAATTTATATGCGATAATTACAATCCCCTATGTCTCCCATATTTTTGGAACACTGTCTTCACCCGCCTCCGTACCCTAACCGAACAAAAGGCCAAGGCCAAGGCCAAGGCCAAAATATGACAACATATGAAAACTTTTACTTCACACATTTCCAACAAACTGCAATCAACATTTACACGTTTGCCATTGCCAAATCAATCAATCAATCAATCAATCAATCAATCAATCAATCAATCAATCAATCAATCAATCAATCAATCTATCAATGTATCTATATGTCTGTCTATCTATCTATCTATTTACTTATTGATTGATTGATTGATTGATTGATTGGTTGATTGATTGATTTATTTATTCGTTCATCTACCTATCCTCGGTAGTCATGTCTGGGAGAATTCTGCTCTTCCAAGGCAATCAGAATACATCAAGGTGCAACAATAACAAATCATTGAGGATGATAAAATGAATATTATGCAAATGAGAACGAACTAGAAAAGAAGATTTGCATCAAAACCAATATGTCCGTGTGCCTCCAAAATTTGCTCTAAATGCTACAACTTTTGTTTGTAGTTTATTTGATGCGCCTTAAGCATAAATCTATGGATTAAATTGGGAGTAGCACCTCTACCCATAAAGGGCATAAAGGTTTTGAAGGATTTAACACATTTAAACTTTTCATATGGCCCTGATTAGCCTCAGGAGATTGCCCTCGCCAGAAGAACTTGACTTAGTGTTTGGACTGTGCTATTAAAGTGTGTGTGTCAGCACACACTTTTCTGTTTTTCTAGGAATTCTTTATTTCTTTCTTCTTTCTTTGTTTCTTTCTTTCTTGCTTTCTTTCTTTCTTTCTTTTTTTACAGGCAAATTTGTCCGACATTTCATTTGAAAAGTATAACACTTAGAAACTCCAAACTTGGCACAATTATACTTCTATAGATAAAGTCTGGCCTTTTTATAATGAGAGGTCATGCTTTTCAAAATTATGCAAATGAAGGCTAATTAAAGTTTTAAATCTTTAATATGTTATATACTATAGAGTGCATTCCACCTAACTTGAGCTCTGGGGGCCGTCTCATTAGTTGTGACCACAGTGTTGGTGGGCCAAACAGCCTATCACTGACCTCTTTGCCCTGCCACTCAACCCGGCTGCTATAATTAGTGGTGTTTGTAAACAGGTCCACATGGGTGCTGCTGCAGATATTTATATGGGTTTTATTTTCACTTTTGTAGCCTCAAATAATTGGATTTTTTACAAAATAATCCGGCTACAGGGACACCATTTTACTGTGTAGCTGGCCCTGCTATGTGTCTGCCACCCCACCAAACACACATGACCAGTGACAGTGAATGAATGGTATCAAATGGCCAGCTTATTCCAAAGTCCTGGCAAGTGTAACCACATCAAAATAAACCCTACCCTTTCCTCCTTAAGACAGAAGTCTTCATTTACTGTCAGTAAAATTTGTATCAAAGGGATATACTGAGTATTCTTATCTTTTAAATTAGGGGGTTCTGATTTAAAATATCTCACAATCATAATAGAATATAATATCTGCTCATGATTTGTGATATTCTGACCTTATTTATCTGTTTCACACATTGTATTAGCAATGCAAATTTGAAAGAATTAGCAAAGAGCATATCCTTTGGGTTCATCACTGAATGAGTTAATTTTGTCATATAAACATTGGCTGCATTGATTGAATGGCTATGTCTGTTTGGTAATTTAATTATAAGTTAATGTTTTCTTTCTGGACACCAGTCAGTTCAGTGGCTCTGAAAGAAAACATTTTGGGCTACATTATTTATATACAATTACACAGTCCTGGAAATGCTCAAGATCCTTGCTCATGCATTCTATCAATAAAGTGTGTGTGTGTTAACACACACTTTTCTTTTTCTTTCTTTCTTTCGTTCTTTCTTTCTTTCTTTCTTTCTCCCTACCTCTCTCCCTCCCTCCCTCCCTCTCTTTCTTTCTTTCTTTCTTTCTTTCTTTGTTTCTGCTTTTGAAATTTTCAATCTTGAATATCTTCAACAGTATAATAGAGATGTGATTCCAACTTCTACTAGGGGGTTGTTGACCATTGGCACCTAATCACCAAATGAATTAAAAATAAAAGTTGTAGCAATTTAAATTGTGTAAAAAAGCACCATTAGAAATTTTAAATCTTGAATAACTTCAAAGCTATAATAGACAGAGATGCCATTCCAACTTCTACTCCTGTTTTATGGAATAGTTGTACATTGCCATACCAATATGCTTTGAAGACACACACACTGATTTGCTATGCAGCAAATCATCTTTCCTAGTTGTTGACTGTACTTACAAACCATACAAGAAACAAGACGGGTCCAAGAATTGACCCATGAGGTGCGCCAGTAATTATTTCCTTAACATTTGAAAATGTATCTGAATTTCGAACATACATGCATGCACACGAAAACAGAAAATGTAATATTTCGAATTTCCATATTATCTGATCATACACAACATTATGCATTAAAGAACAAACTTAAAAATGTAGGTACGTGCACAACATTACAGACAACATGTGAACAGTAACAACTAGAAAAGAAGATTTTCTTCACTGCAAATCTGTCTGGGTGCCGTCAAAATGAGAATAGTTTGAAATGTTACACTTTGCCATTGCTCAATATAATCTAAATTTCGTGTATTAGCCTAATTTTTATAAATTAAAATGCTCAGCTTTGGTTCTTGGTTCATTGGATATGTCCATGTCACAAACTTATAAAAGGAAGTTTGAATGAAACTAGTATCTGTAATAGTTTTGAAGCTATTCAACAATTTAATTTTGTGTATTTGCCTAGTTTGCATCAATTGAAAGCCTACAACTTTGAGTTATGGTTCACTGGATGGGGTTTTGCCACAAACCCATAAATTGAAATAGGAATGGCACCTCCATCTATAATAATTTTGAAGCTATTCAAGATTTACATTTTGCATGTTAACCTTATTTGCATAAATTAAAATCCTACAACTTTGGTTCATGATTCATTGGATGCGGCTTTGCCACAAACCTATAAATTGAAGTTGAAATGACATGTCTATGTATAATAGTTTGGGAGATATTAAACTTTTAAATTTTTCAGAGCCCCTTATTAGCATCATTTGAAGTTCTACTGAACTTATACTGTCCATTATATTGGCAGGTGTCACAAACCTGTATATGCACATTGAAATTTTCAGTATTTGCAATATTTTGGAAGATATGGAGCTTTAGAACTTTTAATTGCCCCTAAATTTGCATACTTTTAAACATCATGACTATTCCAAATGAGATGGACAATTTCACAGGTCAGGTCAGTCATCATGGCAAGTTTGGTGGTTTTCGGAAAAAAATTGCTTGAGAAAAGCTCGAGATTAACTCAAAAAGAAAGAAAAGAATAGAAAGAAGGAAGGAAGGAAGTAAGGAAAGTAGGAGAGAGAGAGAGAGAGACAGAGAGAGAGAGAGAGAAAATTCCAGTGTTTACTAATACAGTGAAACCTCTTTAAAGTGGGCACCCTTGGGACCAGAGAAAAGTCACCCATGAGACCACAGAAAAGTGCCCACTCCTGAGGGGGTCAGCCCTTCTTGGGAGTATGGATGAGTATGTGTGCATGTGTATGTACATTATTCATACATGCACATATATATGTACAGTGTATACAGATTATAATTCAAGGGGATGTGTTTACATGCAATACAAAACTGTCTTTCTTCCTTTATCACATAAACAAATTCTAAGAGAAGCTGTCAAGAAACTATATATACATATAGCTGTGAACCAAGACCAAGACAAGCATTATACTGTCTCAGTATTAGCTATGAAGAACAGGCTTCATCTCACTGGTTACAAGGAAACAAAGACGGGAAAGTGTCTACTGAGATGACACAAATTCTCCCCTCCTTGGTCTGGCCGACTCAGCTCTGTATGTAGTCTATTTTTAACAGAGGGTGCACTCAGGCTTGTTCTGCCTAGAAGTCTGGAGCCTGTGTTCCCTTGGGACTGATAAGCTCAGCAGACTGACATTCCCTCAGGCAATAACAAGCCAGTTAGGACAACAGTTTCAGTCATGGTGCACTGTCAGGTCTGTGCAGCTGTAGTCAGTGGAAACTATAGCCTGCCTGGTACATATGGCAGTATGGAGTGGATCTGTTCTTGCATGAACAAAAAGTGATTCTTTTTATTTTATTGAGAGCCTCATTACACAGTTGTTGGGAGTCTCCCCCTCCCCCCCCCCCTTTTTTTTCTTTTTTTGCTGCAAGACCCAAACCTTCCAAGGCATGACAGAAAGCTGCCTGTGAGACAGGTTCAAAATAATTGATTATGGATGCAAAACTGGTTGCCTGGCACCATAGAGGTCAAGCAATAGGTCATACAGCAAGCAGTTCAAGAACTGCATGTGGATTGGGGAGACATTTGGTGAATTTAGCATACATTAAAATCCCTCCAAGTTTTGTTTGTATGCTATTGGATTTACCAGTTGTCTCAAACCTATATGTGTAAGTTAGAACTTTGTACTTATCTGTAATAGTTTGGAAGATATGGAGCTTTTAAAAATTTAATTGCCCCTAATTTGCATAATTTTAAACATCATGACTATTCCAACTCAGGTAATTAATTTCACCGGAAGGTGAGTCACCATGGCAAGTTTGGATATTGTCGGAATAATAGTGTCCGAGAAAAACTCCGGACAAATCTGGTTGTAAAGAAGAAAGAAAGAAAGAAAGAAAGAAAGAGAGAAAGAAAGAAAGAAGAAAAGAATTCTTGGAAAAACAAAATGTCTGGGTTTGCACCCAGACATAATTATGTGAGTTGATTTATACATTCACAAGTCTGCACTGTGTATGTAAATGTAAGACACAGCAGGACATAGTACGAAATTGAATTTGTGTAGTTCTTAACTGTACATACAGCACCCTTAAATGAAATGCTTTGTAAAGCATTTCCATGAAACATTATATGTAACTTATGAATTCAGTTTTACACAAGAATACCTTTTTGTCAGGGCCGTAAATTGACATAAAATTTAGCCGAGGCAAAGTGCAAAAAGGGAGGGAGGGGGGAGGGTTTGGGAGGGGGGCCCCCTCTTCTCTGAGGCTTAGAAACTATTGAAACATGGCGATATGCGATGCATTAAAAGATGCAAAATTTATGATATGTAAATACATAAATTATGGAGAAAAAAAAAGGGTGGAAATTCTTACTTTCTGATGAACGGTACCTGCATGTCAACTGAACTAATTTTCTGTAGGATGTAATTTTTCATACAATTTGTGTCAGCAAATTCAGCGACGTATGGTTGGTATTGGCTCAATATTAACGCTGGTGAAATTTGGTTGCTATGTTGTTGAATAATATATATTAATTCTGTCGATGTTACGAGACTGAAAACAACAACAAAATAGTTGACTCTTCACAGCACATCAGAGATATGCGAGACACCGATGGTCGAATCTGAACTTGCACGAAATCTCCCTTTCCTCTCTGGATAACAAGGCAAAAAAATGTGACATGTGTTTTGGCACCTAATTTTTTGCATTTATTTAAAAAAATGTACATGATTGATTATGTGGGTCAGCGGTAGAGCACTCCTAAGTGACATAAATTATTTATTTTTGTCCGAAGTGACCATAACCATGACTTCGGGGATTTGCTAACATACAGTGCATTAAGGACCATACCCATAGAACATGATGTAGCCATGATGCTAATTAACACACACACACACACACACACACACACACACACACACACACACACACACACACACACACACACATACATACATATATATATATATATATGCCGCATCCATCACTTAGTCATTGTTGTCAAATACAAAGCATGATTGCTCTGTGACCAACATCCAACTAATACTTATTCATTCGTATCAAATGCAAGCATGATCTTTTTATCATCAGATGCATCCCATCTTTTCAGTACATCTGTGCAGGCCTATAGGCTAATCTAACCCTTGGGAAACGTTCTTTGAATAAGCTTACTTCGGAAAAAAACAAAAAAACAAAAAAACAAAACAAAAAAAAACAACAAAAAATTCATATGGAAATGAAACATTTCTGCAATGATACATGATATGCCAGTACTTTTACTATTTTTCGATGAATAAATAAATAGAAAAGTGTGGCACATCCTTTGAAAATTTTGCTACAAAGTGCCACCAGATTGCACCATTTAAAGTCTTGATTTTCAAAAAAATTTACCTTGGGTGGGCGGACACACACGCACGTGTGTGTGTATGTGTCCGCCCATCTCCCAAACCCTCCCCGCTCGGTCGCAAGCTCCCTCGCAAGGACCCTGCCTCTTTTCATTTCTAAAATGTTGGCAAGTGTGGCAGAGCTTTCTCTGCAGGGATGGTAGGGGATATAACTTCTTTTGCGTCTCTTCACAAACAATAATTTGTTGCACCCATATGATGTCGAAAAGGAAATGCAAAAGTAACTAGGAAAGATGATTTTTTCTTCATAGCAAATCAGTATGTGTGTCTTCACAGCACATTGGTATATCAATGTACAACTATTCCATAACACATAAGTAGACGTTGGAATGGCATCTCTATCTATTATAGCTTTGAAGTTATTCAAGATTTAAAATTTCTAATGGTGCTATTTAGCATAATTTAAATTGCTACAACTTTTATTTTTAATTTATTAGGTGCGCAATGGTCAACAACCCCCCTAGTAAAAGTTGAAATGACATCTCTATCTACAATAGTTTTGAAGATATTCAAGTTTTAAAATTTCCAATGCTGCCAATTAGCATAATTTAAATTGCTACAACTTTTGCATTAGATTCATTAGATGTGCAATGGTCAATAAGCCCCTAGTAGAAGTTAAAATGACATCTCTATCTATAATAGTTTTGAAGATATTCAAGTTTTAAAATTTCCAATGCTGTTAGTTAGCATAATTTAAATTGCTACAATTTTTGTTTTAAATTCATTAGATACGCAATGGTCAATAACCCCCTAGTAGAAGTAGGAATGACATCTCTATCTATTATTCTTTTGAAGATATTCAAGATTTAAAATTTCAAATGCCCCTAATTTGCATAATTTTAAACATATTCATTCCTCTGTATAAAACGGTCAAACTCCTTGTATGAAGGTACAATCATGCCAAGTTTAGAGTTTGTATGTATAATAGTGTCCGAGAAAAGTGTCGGACAAATTTGCTGGTAAAGAAGAGAGAAGAAAGAAAGAAAGAAAGAAAGAAAGAAAGAATTTCAGTAAAAACAGAAAAGTGTGTATTGACACACACACTTTAATTATCGCTCTGCACGCCATAAAATACCCTTTCGCCTTTACCATCATTCAGATTTGCTGCGACAAGTTTGTGAGAAAATGGACCTTTTCACAGGCAAGAGTACAAAAACTTAGTGGTTCTACTGTCATTCAAACATTGTCACGTTTAAAAGCAATTATTTACAGTGTGATAATTGACTGCTTAAATACGTTCTTTTATACACCTCTGAATCGTCACACTTTTAAAGGAAGAGGAATTGGCCTTCATATTTGTCGAAAGCGTATGGTTTTGGTGGCAATAAAATACTGCCATTTCACCGGCATATCATTACAGTGTTCTCGGCCGATTAAAATAAGCTCTTTCACAACAGTGAACTGTCAAACTTTTATAAAGCACGAATAGGCTTATATACTCAACTGAAAAGCGTTGACTGAAGTGTAGAGAAACCTAGAAGATAGGCAACATGGGCTGTGTGTGTGTGTGTGTGTGTGTGTGTGTGTGTGTGTGTGTGTGTGTGTGTGTGTCTGTAACTCACGTGACCATCGTGGTGCATACTGGCCAGCTGATACACTTTCAAGCCCTCTGTGTTCAGTTTCTTCTCCGTGGCTAATGTCATTTTCACAGCTTCCAGTCCGCCGCTGAAAGTATCTTTTGCTGGTTTCTAAACAAATGCATGAAGTTATAACGTAAGTCATGATGATGCAATGTCTCTACCTCTGTGGTTTACCTTTGCTATAGGAAGCCGATAGAATACAAACTGACTCAACAGGTATGTCCCAAGTGATTCACTATATTCTTGCATTTGACGTAATAATAATAATAATAATAATAATAATAATAATAATAATAATAATAATAATAATAATAATAATAATAATGATAATAATAATGATGATAATGATAATAATAATTATAATCATAATGATGATGATAATAATAACTAGACAAGAACATTTGCTTCACAGCAAATCTGTCTGGGTGCCTTCAAAATGAGAACAGTTTGAAATGCTACACTTTGACATTGTTCAACATAATCTAAATTTTGTGTATTAGGCTAATTTGCATAAGTTAGATGATTTGCCTAATTTGTATAAATCTAAAGGCTACAACTTTGGTTCTTGGTTTATTGGATGTGGCTACGTCTCAAGCTTATAAACTGAAGTTTAATTGACACCACTATCTACAGCAGTTATGAAGCTATTCAACATTTAAATTTTGTGTATTGCATAATTTGCATAAATTGAAAGCCCACAACTTTGATTCATGGTTCATTGGATGCACCTGTGTCCCAAACCTACAAATTGAAGTTGCATTGGTACCTTTATGTTTTATAGTTTTGAAGTTATTCAATATTTAGATTTTGCGCATTCGCCTTATTCGCATAAATTAAAATCCTACAACTTTGGTTCATGGTTTATTGGGTGCCTCTATGTCACAAACATATAGAGTGAAGTTCAAATGGCACCTCTTTGATAGACTCGAAGTAATTCAAGATTTAAATTTTGTAAAATTAACCTAATTAGCATAGATTGAAATTCTGCAACTTTGGTTTATGGTTCATTAGATGCGGCTATGTCACAAACCTACAAATTAAAGTTGGAATGGCACCTCTATGTATCATAGTTTTGAAGTTGTTTAAGATTTAAATTTAGTGTATTCATCTAATTTGCAAAAATTAAAATTTTACATTTTTGTTTCATTGGATGCGTCTATGTAACATACCTTTAAACTGAAGTTACGATGGCACCCCTTTCTATAATAGTTTTGAAGTTATTCAAAAAGATTTAAATTTTGTGTATTTACCTTATCTTCATAAATAAAATTTTCCAATTTTTGGTTTATGGTTCATTGGATTCGGCTATGTTACAAACTTTTAAATTGAAGTTCGAATGAAACATTTATGTATAATATTTCAAGCTATGCAAGATTTTAATCTTGAATATTCACCTAATTTTGCATAAATTGAAATCTCACAACTTTGGTTTATAGTTCATTGGATGCGGCTTTGCCGCAAACCTAAAATTTGAAGTTGGAACGGCTACCCCATCTATAATACTTTTGGAGACATTCATGATTTAAAATTTTCAATGCCCCTAAATAGAATTATTTGAAATTCCACAACTTTCATTCATTGTCCATTATATTGGCAGGTGTCACAAAGTTAAGCATGCACAGGAAATTTTGTGTCTATCTGCAATAGTTTGGAAGATATGGAGCTTTTAAAATTTTAATTGCTCCTCATTTGCATAATTTTATACATCATGACTATTCCAAACTAGGTGCAAAATTTTATTGATAGGTCAGTCACCATGGCAAGTTCGGTGGTTTTCGGAATAATAGTGTCCGAGAATAACTCCGGACAAATTTGGATGCCATGGAAAGAAAGGAAGAAATTAAGAACCCAAGGAAAAACAGTATGTCTGCGTTGGCACCCAGACATCATCATCATCATCATCATCATCATCATCATCATCATCATCATCATCATCATCATCATCATCATCATCATCATCATCATCATCATCATCATCATCATCATCATCATCATCATCATCATCATCATCATCAATTTACTATCACGCACTTGATTTGGGAAAAAAACAATAATAAACAAAAGAAGCAAAAGAGTTAAATAAGTAAGTAAATTAATTAATTGAATATAATCAAATTAGACACATCGAAAGTTCCAAGCACTTGGTCATTCTGGAAAAAACAAAAAACAAAAAACAACAACTCACCATGAGGCTGAAAAACTTAACATTAGCTAGGCGAATATTCTGGTATTCGATTAATTTCATCGCATTTTGCCATTTGTATTCGGAAGCCTTCAGAAACATGGCCTTGAAGCCAGGCAGGGAGACGTCAGCTCTGTCACTGTGGGCTGCCTGTGGAATACATCAGGAAAAAAATTAAAGCGCATGACGGTTTTTGCCGCCTGGGTTTATCCATTTTGAGGATTCCTTAGGATGATCCTGCATTTTCAGATTCTGCAATTGCCGGGGGGGGGGGGGGGGGTACATGCTAAAAATTTCAACAGCTTATAAGAAAAACATTCCAACATAAAAAGTCAATTTTGACGCTTTCTGACGGCTGAATGTGCGTCGTATGTGCACGGATGCAGCGGGAAGAGAAGACGCTCCTTTCGCTTGACACAATTTGAATCTGTTTCTTCGACCACACAATGCAACAGACTATTTTTAAGTAAAATAGCCTTTTTTCCCAATCAAATATCTCCTATGCATCAGTTTATACCCCTTTAAAATTCACAATCATCGAAATCGAAATGGAATATTAGCGTAGTTCATTTAGGTTGTGACTTGTAACATGTGTTATGGACATATTCTTTTTTACTTACCAGGGCAACGTATGCCAAGCTGGCTGTTAATTGATCGTTGATATGTTTGTTGACTGCTCTTTCACAACCACGGTGATAAGTTTGCCCTGATCCTGCGACAATAAAATGTGAATTTAGTCTAAATGTGTTGACATATGACTGCAAGGAGAGATATCAGTAAGGTCGGTCCACGTAGACCCATAGGAAAAAAGTTCTTTCTTTCAAGTTTTTGTACACACACACACACACACACACACACACACACACACACACACACACACACACACACACACACACACACACACACACACACACACACACACACGGAAATAGAATTCTAAACAATGTTATATTGTTGTTACGCCTACATATATTAATGCATTTGATAGCACTACGCTTTTACAACGGGAAAAGCCCTTACCCCTTTCGAAATTATAATACACACACACACATTTTGTAAACAAGAAATTACGAACGATGGGACAGTTCGATAATGTGGCTTGCCAATGTGTAAACAATAATAATAATCATAACCACAGCAACAACAACAACAACAACAACAATAATAGATATATCTAGTCGCAAAGCGACCATAATAAGAAAATTTCATGGTTGATATTCCTAAAGGTAAAACATCAAACTGGGTCAACATCCAGAGGTGTTTTTGAAAAACAAAAACCAAAAAAAACAAAAACACCCCCCCCCCCAAAAAAAAAAACAATGAGTGATACTCAACAGAAAAATGTAACAAAGGGATGTCTTTTTTTGTAATATAGCTCCGCGACCTTCACATTTTTGGATTAAATGTAAATTAGACAAAGCTGTGCCTTGAGCCAGGCTATTCATTGTGCTGCAACATAATGCAAATTAACTATTTTAAAGTTGTGCGCAAAGTTTATGATTTGAAAAAGTAGGTAAATGTACACCTTGCATCACTTACGTAAGTGTAAGTTAACTTTCTGGTGTAATAATACATAGGAACACTGGGCTATCTCGGAGATTCTCCGGCCCCGGATTGGCCTCCAGGAGGGTGCAGGCTGACAAGAGAACACCGCCTTCTTCTCTCCAAATGGCCATATGACTCTGTCCTTCAAATTCCTTGTATACAGTATTTTATTATCCTTATTGTTTCATTTGTTTGGAAGGAAATTTTGAAAAATGAGTCAGATTAAGGTCAAGGCTATCATGTTGGGTTAGCAGTGACTTTCACAAATTTTTAATAGAACGCTGGATTAAGATTTTCAGTGGTAAAATATACATTTTTTCTGAAAGTTTATAAACTGGAAATTCTGCATGTTTAAAAAAAATGTTATATGGTGGCAATATTTCCATGACAATTATGCAAAGATTATTATAATTCATCACAAATATCGGCACAGCTCATTCAATGTTGTAGCAAGGAACCTGCAGTCTGCAGCAAACTTTAGTTTATGCAATGAATAAAAAGGGGTCTCAGATTTGTTTAAAAATGTTGCTGTTTTAACACCAGAGTTATTTAAAAGTAACTTTTGTTTGATGTGTGATCATTCTAACTTCAAATACCTGTATCTCGGAAATAACAACAAATATTTAAAGTTTGAGTCCTGGCTTTTTAATTTGCGGAGTATTCCACGTTGCTTCCAAGAAACATATTATCACTGTACCACATAGCATAAATGTTTCGTTTGCATGCTTTCTAAAAATGAACAATTTATTTCAATAAGTGAATTTACAGGGTTATATCTGAGACTGGGGAATACGGAGAATTCTAGACTCAGGTTATACCAAGAAGACTCCACATTAATCAGGTCAAGGTCACTTGAAAAATAGGCCATGCCATAAGTTCGAGTTGGCCCCTGTCACTGATGCGACAAAATTTCTAACTGCATATGCACTAACCATTGTACATATACCGGTATAGCTCCGAGAAGTTGACGGAATAAAACAGAAAGACACCTTTCAATTCTAACAAGCCTCCCTCCGATCATGGAGACTTAAAATTACAAATTATTAGTTATCAATGAAATATTTCGCATTGTTCTAACTAGAGGAATCAAATTACCTGGCACTGGAGTGGTACTCGCCCTGGGAGTGGTACTGGTACCAGTTGAGTTTTCTGCAGAGTGTGTTTCAACCTTGACTGAGTCATTCAGTTGGGAAACTTCTCCATGCATTTCATGATCTCCATGGGATCTCCTAAAACGTCCGGCATCTGTCGCGTTCAAAATCAACAGCAACAACAAGGCCGCCCTCGTAAACATCATGCAGGTTCTGCAAGTCCAAGCTCACAAAGACTCAAATGACTCTGTTTGACTTTGCATTCTAGTTTCATACAGTTCAGTATGTTATATAAATTATCTGGCCCAACTTGTGTAAGTGGACCCCTCAACTGATAGAGGAAAACACCCTGGAGGTGTGAAGAGCGCAAGGTGTTGTTGCTTACTTAGGATTTTGCATTACTTTGCATGCAAAAATTAAAGATTATCATTAAACGACTACTACAGTGTTGTTGGCGACCTTTTGTGATGCTATTGACTTGTTACATAAAGATGTAATTGTCCAATATATAAGAAGTTATATCCCGTCACCCCTATGTCTCCTTAGCTCTAAGATCCCCCTGTTTAAAATGTTGTTGCTGAAACTGAATACTTAAACTGTTACATCATTCAACCCAGAACTGACTTGTACGATAAATGTTCTCGATCTCACATGCAGTTGAAACGTGACAGCGTCCCACAAGATACATGATATCTGTTTACCTGCTCAAGTAGCAAATGCAAGCAGCCTGATCCTGCTCTCTCTCTCTCTCCCCCCCCCCCCCGCACTTTTTTCTTTAACTAAGAGCAAGATAATAGGTTGAATCTGACACGTAGCCCATGTGAAAGTTTTGTTCTCTTTCTATGTGCGATATGGTAAATTAAACTTCTGCATTACATGTTCTATGGTTTTCGGTTATGAAATAAGAGTGTCAAAGGAAATTGTCTCATTTTTTGCCACGTCGTTTCTTTTTACAAGGATCTAAATAATGAAATAGACCTTCATACTACATGTATTTTTGTTCTATGCGCAGCTCCCTCATAAGTCCATGTACTCTCCGAGATCACTCCCCTATTACAACGATCTTCCCTAGTCCCGATCCATTTTATCTTGAAATATTTAGTGTCTGGGTGCCAACACAGACATTTTGTTTTTCCAAGAATTATATTTTTCCTTCTGTCTTTTTTCTTTGCGACTATATTTATCCGGAGTTTTTCCTCGGACACTATTATTCCGATAAACACCAAACTTGCCATGGTGACTGACCTACCAGTGAAATTGTACGCCCAGTTTGGAATAGTCATGATGTTTAAAATTATGCAAATTAGGGGCAATTTTTTTAAAGCTCCATATCTTCCAAACTATTGCAGATAGAATAAAAATTTCAATGTGCATATAAAGTTTATGACAATTGCCAATATAATGGGCAGTAAGGAAAGTTGTAGAATTTCAAATTATGGTAATTAGGGGCACTGAAAAAAAATCAAAGTTCAATATCTCCAAAACTATTATACATAGAGATGCCATTCCGACTTCAATTTATAGGTTTGTGACAAAGCCGCATCCAATGAACCATGAACCAAAGTTGTAGGTTTTAATGTATGCAAACTAGGTGAATATGCAAAATGTAAATCTTGAATAGCTTCAAAATTATTATAGACAGAGGTGCCATTCCAACTTCAATTTATGGGTGTGTGACATAGCCGCATCCAATGAAGCACGATCCAAAATTGTACAATTTTATTTCATGCAAATCAAATAAGATAAATATACGAAATTTAAATCTTGAATAACTTCAAAACTACCATACATAATGGTGCCAACTTCAATATGTAGGTATGGGACATAGCCCCATCCGAGGAACAAAAAAACGAAAGTTGTAGGCTTTTAATTTAAGCAAATTTGGCAAATACACAAAACAAAATGTTGAACACCTTCAAAACCATTACAGCTAGTAGTGTCATTTAAACTTCATTTTGTAAGTTTGTCGCATGGCCACATCCAATGAACCAACACCCTAAGTTGTAGCGTTTTAATTTATGCAAATTAGGCTAATACACAAAATTTAGATTATGTTTGAACAATGGCAAAGTATAGTATTTTAAACTGTTTTAAAGGCACCCAGACAGCTTTGCTGTGAAGCAAATCTTCTTTTCTAGTTTGTATTTGGTATCACCATCACTCCCATATGAACACCTATTTTTCACCTCACGGTTTTCACAACCCACTTTCTCAATCCCGATTCTTTTCATCCTGTAAATTTTGTGTTCCGTGCATCACTCCAACATTGCGACCTATTTTCAGTCCGGGGGTGGTCGCAGTAGAGAGATCCACTCTACAGACATTGAGTATCATCTGGCTTTGCAATGTTTCGGCACTGTTGAGCAGATCATATTGCGTTTTAAATAAATCAACTTCGCAACAAGTGGCCTACAATGCTTGCCCGTCCGCCTGTCTGCCTGCCTACGCGTCTCTCAGCCTGATATCTATTTGCCTATGCGGCATTTGTATGTCTCATACATCCAATTGTCAAACTGTTTATTTAAGTTTATTTCCAAATTCTCATGTGTTCTCCTTTATTTGTATAAGCTAAAGGCCTACATTCACTTCACAAGTACAAAATTAGCGTACAATATTGTACATGTATTTCAAGTGCAGTTGTCATGGCTTTGGCTTGACTAGTTCACGAAGACTTTAATTGTCGCTTGGCAGTTAACTTGTGAGAGGTTTCCAAGAAAGGCCAGAGCATTGATTTTTACCATTGCCCAGAAATATGGGGAATTTGTTTTCAAAAAGTCATGTTTTTGGTTGAGCCGAGAATGAATCAAACAGACAGAAATGACAGAAAACACTTAGGGACCACTTGAAATTCTAAATCTAACGACCACAAAAAAGGAAGAATGAATGAATATATGAGACAGTATGAGACATTGTGATATAAAATCATGTATTGTGAAGTTTACAATACTGTACACAGATTTTCTCCGTTACAGAATCCCAGATTGGCTGTCTGAGCAACCAGCTCTCTAGATATTTATACCAGCAGTGCTATGCCATGTGACAATCTTTATCTGTTTTTTTATACAGGATCTTAAAAGTAAAAATGACTCTGATCTCAGTCATGCTCAAATATGGACTTTGGAGGAATATATCATTAAATATGCATATCTTCTGAATACATTATGAGTTGAGTGCGACGTGCAGTATGTTTGTTATAAGATAACATTTTTCTAGGTGGGTCTAGGGCATGAACTTTGTCTTTGGAATAGAAATGAAAGGAAATATATCTGTCTACAAGCTAGATACATATTGCACCACTGGTTTACAATATTTTGTGGCAAAACTTTCAAATTTTATTTTGTGTAAAATTCTGATTACTTTTAATCATGACACAGCATGATTGGATGGTTGCACAAATGTGTGTTAAAGTGACTATGGCAATTTCTTTCCTGTAAGACAGAAGTGGCTTTTGTTTAAATCTTGCACTAACGGCTGTATCCAACAACAGCACTTAAATAGGGTTTAATTATGTCTGTGCGCCAACACAGACATTCTGTTTTTCCTGGAATCCTTTCTTTCTTACTTTCTTCTTTCTTTACCTACAATTTGACCATTTCATTTAGACAATATTGTGCCAAGAAACTCCAAACTTGGAATGAACAGTTTGAAATTATGCAAATTAGGGCCATTTGAGAGCAGTTTAAATCTTGAATATCTTCAAAACTATTATAGGTAGATGTTCCATTCCAACTTCAGTTCACAGGTTTGTGCTGTAAGCGCATCCAATGAGTGAATATGTTTTGTTTCCTGACATTATTGTACCTCCCGTCCTCATCAATGTACTAAAATCTGAACATGAAGTGCAGGGTATCAATACAATATATGCATATATTTTCCCATACAAAGTGTACTACATTGCATTGTGTACGAATAAAGATATATATATATATATATATATATATATATATATATATATACACACACACACACACACACACACACACACACACACACACACATATATATATATTAATTATAATATATTGTTCAATAAAATCAGAGACAATAGCCCGGAAAGGGGGGGGAGGGGCGGGGGGAGGGGGGAGAGAGGGTACTCCCATAAGTGACGCTACCAGGTATGTGCCGTTCTGACGGACCCACTTTTTCAGCGAAATTTCCTTTACAACGGTCCAGTATTTTACCCAAAAATTCCCTAAAAAGGATAATTTTTATCTTTTATGGCCCAAAATTCGGGAAAATTTCCCACTTAGGTCAAAATTTTTCTTCCTGGAGCAGTTTTCACGCCAATTTGGGACCAAATTTTTTACTATTTCGGTTGAAAAATTCCCTAATAAAGGTATCATTTTCTGAAAAAATGCCCTAACAAAGGGTGGTATTTTGAAAGGTCGAGCCGCACACCCCCACCAAAAATTTGGGGAAGTACTCCCCCTCCCCGGGCTATATATAGGTCCTTGAATTCTTAATGACATCAATAATAAGGGACCTTCGGAAGCAGACCGTGATACATGTCAGGATCTGCTTTCTCGGGACCTCGTGGTGATAGTCCCTGCCAAAAAATATATATCTGATAGCTGTTGTTTGCAAGGCAAATGTACACAGAAACCGAATTTTGAAACCGTTTTGATCTTATCTATCAGGTCCAAACTTACCTCAAACCGAGTTTACCTCAGGTTTTGACTGAGTTAATAGTTTTAGACCTCGGTGCGACATGGGCACCATGGGCCAAACTGTTGACCGGGGCTGTTCGTAATCTTTTGCTGTCTTATGGTCTTTGTAACTGCAGGTACTTGAAATGTCTATTTACAAGGAATATGGATCTAGTATCGTTATGCAAATTCAGAACGCATGGACTTTGGTCGAAATTGGCAGTGAAAGAGTTAACATGTTTTCCATGGCTGCTGTCTTGTTTTGAAAAGTCTTGAATTTCATATGTTGTGGTAGCTGAAGTTTCAAAATTGATATATGCATGTTCAGTTTTTCATATGATTCCGAAACCTTTATTATCAAAATTGAAAAAAAAAAGTTTAACTTGCACCGAAATGTTTTTAAAACTTTCTGTTGACTATTGGTTTGTTATTCTGTTAGCTCTTTACGCAATTGTTGTAGAATGGTTGTAATCCCAATCTTTAAAAGCCATCCTCAATACATCACAATATGACCCTTTTATAGTGGCAAAGCCCTATGTAATTTGTGACCACTACAGTACACATTTTGGGAGATCGAAGTTTCAATGTAAAGTCAAGTTTAGTTTCGAGGGGGGGGGGTCTGACAAAAAACGAAATAACTTTCGTTTATTTGTAACCATTGAACTTTTGATGGCTTCCCTAAAGCTAAAAGATGCTGGTCACAGTGTTTTTTGTCAGCTCAGCATGAGAATAGATTCAGCGCAAAATGTAAAAACGTAGGCTTGAATCATGTGAATGGCATTATAATTGATGCGGAATTATGACCAGATGACTCGATCCTAATTTTACTTTCTCCTAGAGAATGGGAAATTTAACTTGATGCAAGTACATGTATGTTCGGGATCTGAGTATGAAAGTTATAATTGAGTACGTAATTTTCATGAAAAGCTGACCTAACCCAAACTACATGGACATGTACTTCTGTAAAATAACTATAAATGACTTTTAATTTCCAGTTATGCAGATAGGGGCGGGGGGGGAGGCTTTTGATTCCCAAATATTTCTGCCACTTGACCCCTGAACAGTACTAAGTGCCTTGACCTAAGTGCCTCGAAGTGGATATTAATGGGAAAGGGACCCTTTTGGTATCTCAATGCATTAAGTGGATCTTGATCTGAGACTTGCCACAGTTTGAGGGAGCACAGAGCCTCAAAGTGGCCAACGAGACCTTGGGGTAGGATGCCATAAGGACAGATCTCCTTGCATCCTCCTGTAACCATCTAAAGGCCTCTGGAGATGCCATGATGGACTTCGGCGTCCGAGCATCAAACTCGTAACAGTGTAAGTCCACCAATGCGAACCTGACAGAAAGATCTGCTCAGACACAGAAATGCCATCTCCCATGATGTCTTGCTTAGGGAGGAGTCGTCCCTGCCTCAGATACCCAGACATCGGCAGATCAATGGAAACCCATATGCCGTGAGTCTTGGCCATGAGCTGGTCAGAAAACTCAGCCAAGAAAGGCAAAAAAGGTATAGGAGAGCACTGCCGCATGTCCTTGAGACAAACCCGGGTAGGACAGGGCAACAGCCCTACCCCTGTCCTCCTGTGGCAGAACCACAGCTTGGTCACCAACCAGGCTCTGAATAAGAGCTTTGACATGGTCAAAGCCTGTCAGCAGAGCAGAAGTCATGTCCATGGGTGCAGAAGGTTTTCCGCTGCCCTCATGGTCAATGATGTACTCAGCCATTCAGAGCGTGAATGGCATGGCGGTTGAGTCCCTGAACTCTGCAGGAATCTGCTAGCAGATGCATCTGAAAACAGAAGCTCAAGCTCCGCCTTAGTGTCGGGGCCCAAAGACTCAGGACTCACGAGAGGAGCGGTGAGACCCAGAGCCTTCTCAGACAATGAATTGTGTGATGGGGTGGCCACCTGGGATGTCACCATGCCTGGTATTGGGAAGCAAGGACTTTTGTGGAAGTCATCACAGCGTCCCTGCTCAGCCCACGTGGGGCTCGAGGGGGCCAAAATGGCCTTGATGGCCAAAATGTGCCAAACACCACAAAACAGTGTCACTGGTTTTGGTAGAAAATCGGATGTGGGTTAAATTTGATCAATTTCACAGAAGACACCAAGTAGACAATGCAAGCATTGTTAAGGTACCAACACCACCAGGATTCAGTTGTTTTTATATTTTGCACAAAAAAGGCATGTTATACATGTATATTTGTGTCGATTGGATCAAGTTTGCCACCCAATTCATGGAGGTTGCCAGTACAGTGGGGACAGAATGCTTCCATATTCAAGTACGCAGGGGCACATTAAAGCTGTGACAGCACAATAAATGTTTCCCGAGAAAATTTGTAATACTTTGAATTACTTTTAATACAAGAGAGCTGTGCTCAGCTGACCTAAGCTTATTCACAAAACTGAAAAAGATCAAAATGTGAATAAGCATTAGAATCCATTATCTTGCATAGTAATCAATAGGAAAGGTGCATTTATGGATAAGTACCCAAATTGAAAAATTGTTAAAAATCAGGAATCTACAGCAGTGCCGTCCAGTGAACACTTTGTTTCACCTATTCACAAGACACATATCCACAAAGTTTCAGCTTTATCTGAGTGAAAGTTCCAGAGAAGTCCAAAATAGCAAAAACCCACAAAAGATAGAAAAAAAATGCAGCGCTACCTGGTGAACAAATTAAGAACCAGGAGTGTTCCTGAGTGATATCAAAGCAACTGAACAAATTAAGAACTAGGAGTGTTCCTGTGGGATATCAAAGCAATTGTGTGGCTGGTTTCGGAGAAGATATTTAAAGATTTGCCCACCAAAAGAACAAAACAAGAGGCCTGTGTGAACAGGCCGTGCTCAGCTGACTTAAAAGTTGATGACACTAGTGGCACTGTGGCATTGGGAATAAGTTCAGGGTCATCCACATATTGTGTGTCTGCCCTTAACCCTTAAAGAGCTAATCACTGCTATATATATAGCTGCTTTCTCATTACCATTAAACATATATGGTTAAAAGGGTCAAATTCCTCATGAAGATACCTTTCATTCAAATACCAGCAAGCCTTGTCTGAAGCAAAAAGTAGTCTTAGTCAACAGCTTTCCTCGGGACACTTTGCGCGCAATGCGCGCAAAGTGTCCCGAGGAAAGCTGTTGACTCAATCTTAAATCAGCACTTTAAGGGTTAACAGAGGACCACCACCATGCACTATATGAAGGTCCTAACTCAAATAGTTCTCAAGTCATCAAATAAACAGTTAAATTCAGGAAAGTGAACCTGTAACCTTGGAAATAAGGTCAGGGTCACTTACATACATTGTACTTTTTGAATGTGACCCCATAGTAGAACACTAACACGTGCAACACCAATGTCCTAGCTGATAAAGTTCTCAAGTTGTTAAATAAACTAAACAGTGAAATTCAAGTAAGTGGTTTTGTGACAAGGAATTCACCGATGTCTCCTTTGAAACTTAAAAGCTTCATACACTATTCCACCATACTGACACTGGTATAAACAGGTAAATAGCAATACAATTTTTAGCACCATAAAGTTGACTATCTAAAGGTGTTATGAGGAAAAGTGTACTTAGGTATTAGCTGGAAGCCACTTCTTCCACTATATTGGATGAACATTGAAAAGAAAGAAATCCTGCAAAAAGTGAGTATGATCATGTTTTTCAGACTTAAGCCAGACTAGAGAAAATTCTCTAGGTGGGTTAAGTATACATTACCCTGGGTACTTTCCCTATTACCACTCTAAACACTTTGAGAATTACACTTTGTCATTTCAAGCTCCATCTTGACATAGTTTGACTAATGTTTTTGAGTTAATGTTGTATTAATTAGGTATTTATCTCTGGAAACATTTCAACAGAGTTTTGTGTTGTTGTTGTTTTTTAAAACCTTTGTGTTGTAGTTTTTGCAACAAAGTTCTGACTCTATTGACAAAATCGCTAAAAGTGTGGTGTTTCTAGCAATATGTATCACTTGTCCGATACAAACTCCATATGCTTGTTTCTCTGGAATGTTTCTGTCAGATCAGGGTATGAGATAATATCAAATTTGAACTGGTCTCTCTTGTCAAATATTTTTATTACATACTGGTTGTTCTTTATTTCTATATTCAGATCAAGGAAAGTAGCTTCAGTATCACTTTCATTTTCCAGATTTAATATTAATTCTTTGGGATATATGTTTTTCCAGTTTCCCTTTATTTTATCTCCATTGTTTAAAGCACACAGGTCATCTATAAAATTTCTTGTGTGACAATATGATCTTCTTGCAGCTGTAAAGTTTGTTTTTGCCAATTCTTCCATCCATTTTGATTCATTATAATGTAAATAAAGGTTGGCAATACATGGGGCTGGATCTGTTCCTATTGGTATGCATACTATTTGTTGATGGACTCTGGTTTCAAAACAAAAGTATGCATTGTTGATAATGTATTCTATCATTTGAGCACAATCTTGCTTTGTGGAAATATTCCTTTGCTCTTACCTTCATCAAATTTAGCCTCAGCACCAGATATTTTAATATACTGACATGTGCCACCTTTGAACGCTTTATCCAACACTGAAATTAACACATTGTTTAAGTTGGTCAAGTTGATCTTTGTATACAATGTTGAGAAATCAAAGGTATGAATTGATTTGGCACCATTCTTATTGTTGACTTTGTCAATGTCTAGTAGAATATCACTTGTGCTATCTGTAATCCACATTCTATTCACTCCCATGTACATTTTCACTTTTTTGCAGCAGTTAGTATGTGAATTTTTGACAAGTTTGAGAACTTAAGTGAGTTGTTTGGCAACTTTTTTTGAAACACATTTTTTTGCTGCAATGATGAACCTGAATTAAACAAGGTTTCTATGCATTTTGACAATTGCATATACAATTGGTAATTTCTTGTCCTCATTTGTGACAATGCATTTCAACTCCTTGTTTTTATCCACTTGGTCCTTGATAACAGTATCAGAAGTTCCTGCCTGTTGATAACTTTCATTATTTAATTCACTCGGTATTGTATTTATGTAGTATGGTTTACAAGTTAGTGCAATGTTAGTGCTAGCTTTGTCAACAGGTGTGATGAAAAACTTGTCATGCAAGTCTTGCAATTCCAGACTACAATGTGAATCCTGCAGCACTTGTTTAATCTGTCTCCACTTTTGAAGAGGTCCTTTTCTCAGGTATTCAATTCTTTCATTCACTTTCTCCATTATTTTAACTTTCCATTCATCAAATGCCTTGTTACAGATTCCTTTCTTAATACTGTTTCTTAATGAAACTGTTGAGTCCTCTTTTAATCTCCTTTCTTGCCTTTGTGAAGTTGATGTTATGTCTTTCTTTATAGTTTGGTCCTCTTTGAAACAAATGTCTCAATTTTTTGTTTTGAATGATACTTAAATCAACCGTGATTACATGTTTGTGGTTTTTATCACGGACCGAGGACCATAAGAAAAGCTCAGCTGACTGAGAAGTCAGCAGAGCTAAAAATTTCAAAAATCGTTGGACTGTGACCATTTGAATAAACTTGGTAGAGACCCACTCAAGGTAGATCCCCACCAAGTTTGAAAAGAATTCGTCTACAGGTTTTGGAGAAGTTGAAAATGTGAATTGTGGATGGCTGATGGACGACAGATGACCGAGCCTTCTAAAAGCTCAGCTGCCTGATAAATCAGTTGGGTTAAAAAGGAAAAGACTGTGCCTAGACTTATCAATGACGCATGTAATGTGGTTATGCCATGCTAAAGCATTACTTAGCGTCATTCCTGTGTGTCTATATTGATGCACGTCAGATACTGATGCATTTCCAAGAGAACTAGTACTGTCTGGATTGTTCCACATAGACTAAATTTCATAGCATTGAAGGTCATATGCAAAGCCGATTCCGAGAATGGATCCGGCTCAGATCAGTGTTGATTCTTTCAGCTGATTCAGTAGGATAATGATAAATTTCCAGGAAGTAGATATATGCAATGTATATATACATGTTTAGTAATGACATCTATGTGGACTGTAAATAACATGGGATTAGATGGAACTTTGAGGTACACCAGCCTCAACTGGAAGCCAGAATTACCCCCCAATAGCGATACTCTGGAGGCCATTGGTCTGGCAGCTTTCCATGAATTTAACTCATTGCTGCATTGAAGAACATGAAGAATACTGATGAAATACTTAAATAATAGAATTGTTTATCTTGAAACCATAGTTTTCCTTATGACAAACGATTATTTGAGACGAGATATTAAACAACAATCATTCAAAGACTTAAGTAACTTTAGAGGATTGAAATATGTCAAAAGTTTTGCCTCACTTATTTGTTACTCCTCTTAAAGACAGTGCCGGAATAAGCCTAAGTCAATGAGATAGCAGATTAGGAGTGACGTAGATAGCAACAAAAAAATTCCATCAGCAATAGGCAGATTCCCCGAGAGCAGTGTTTCAAGAACATACTGCAATTTTGTGAAAATAAATCCGATTTTGAAACAATGCTGACCATGTAGCAATCTCTCAAAGCAGATTTTAATACACTGAGAACTGAAACTCCATAAAATTGAGGAATGAGTTACATTTTAGATGCTCTTTCACAGTCTCAAATAATTCATCATGTTAGAGATTCGGCCAAAATTTGTGAAAGCATAATACAATAGGTTAGGTCTAGATCAGCTGGTTCAAGTGGGTTCTCAATAGAGGGCTTTGCAGGCAAGCAGGCTAGGTATGTGTATTTCCATTAGTTTCCACTGTAATTTTCAACAATGTAACTTTAAAACCAATCAACCTAGAAACACCAAATTTCCTGTGGTAAATTGTTGTTCATGTATACATGTTTAGTTTAAATACTCCTGTAAATTTGGTAACTTTTGCTGCAAAACTATTCAATGAATTGCATGCTACTCCAACATAAAATCTAATGGGAATACTACCTCCAGCCCACAAGAATGTTGTGTGTTGGGTTGTATATTTAGTCTAATACACATACAATTGCTAATTGCGACCTCTCTGATTATATATTTTCCAGACATCACATAGCAGTTTTGACTCTTAAATAATCAAGTATTTCTCAAACATCTGCATCAGGTGCTGAATGTTATAAGCTGCAGAGTATCCTAAGTTAACATGCACATGATGAAGGGCATTTAATTTTGGTTGAAGATGATATAAAGGGGACAGTATTAAGCCACCAGGGAGTGGCAGTCAAGATTGGCTTCACTTCCCACCAGCACTAGTTCTCTCGAAACTATATCCCATGTGTACAATGGCAATTAGATTAGGGTACACAGCTGGCTGGTCTCACAAAATGATTTAAAGTAGATATCGTTTGGCTTGATTTGTGGAAGTAAAAAGAATAGAGGTAATTTTTTTCCTAATTAAATTGGGAGAAATTTGAAAACTGAAAGTGTTTGCTGGTCTCATTTCTGATTTTGTAGGATATCCCTCCTCTATCGTGGGATGAAATCTCGAAGAGAAGAAACCGGAGGGATGTTTCCTTTAAGCGGGTGACATGGTTAACCCTCTCCCCAAAGGTTGACACCCAATTACTCCACCATTACTCAAGATTTTACAGTTAATATATTGTTTGAAATTGCATATTAATCACACCAACCAATTATTGTATTCAACAATATAATTTATTATACAAATATTCAACCTGATATCATTACACAAGTTTCCACCACAAAAGCATGCACACTTGGCCGTTACAGGTAGAAATGACTACCTCTTTTTTATTTTTCTTTGTGAGGTCTGTTATATTTTAAAAGGGCCTACCTTTTAGGCCAGTTCAGGGAGCCCTCTGTCCCTGTGATGCTAATACATACACATATACATCCGAGCCAAGATGTATGATACAAACTTTATATATATTGTGCAGCAACACAGATAACCTAGCTCTGGTCTCATAATAATGACCAGCCAAATTTAGTGGAACAGTAAAATGAGGAACATCTGCCAGTCTTATGTTTTATACATGTACATACAATTCCACATGTAGCTGTAATTAATACAAGCCACTTTGACCTTTAATGCAAATTTTTATAGAGGTTTCATATCCACCCTTCCTACAGTTGACACGACTTTCTCCCACGTGACTGATAAACACAAATGACGAAGTTCTGCAGTTTTAATAATCTAAACAATTACTTTATTCAGTCATAAAGCAAAAAAAAAAAAAAAAAAGAGTCCTGTGTGTACAGTAATAATGTATGATTGAAGTTTATTCTTTTTTTTCAGAAAAAAAAAACAAAAACAAAAAACTGACTGATTCACAAGCCTACACTCCACATAGATATGAACTAGCTGCAGTTTAGGTTAAAGAGTGCAAATTGCTCTTTGTTAGCAAAATTTTACTCAATATTTAGAGACTTCATTCTGGAAATTCAATACATGAAATAACATTGTACATTACCCTGTTCTCACAAGGTTAAATGGGAGGATTGATAACATAGTACAGCAAGCTGTTCTCACTAGCTCCACTATGGGTGACAAGTTGTACTCACAATGTCCACTAAGGAAAGCAATAACATTATACAGCACCCTGTTCTCACAAGGTCCTCTGTGATTTATAACATTGTACAACACCCTGTTCTCACAAGGTCCTCTGTGATTTATAACATTGTACAACACCCTGTTCTCACAAGGCCCTCTCTGATTTATAACATTGTACAACACACTGTTCTCACAAGGTCCTCTCTGATTTATAACATTGTACAACACCCTGTTCTCACAAGGTCCTCTCAGATTTATAACATTGTACAACACCCTGTTCTCACAAGGTTCTCTCTCTGGGAAATAATAACACTGTACAGTAGTACCCTGTTCTCACAAGGCAGTTATGGGTTGACCCTTTGTTACCCCTTAAGTGACAACATCATGGCATTACATGGTGGTACAATACTCAAGGTCACCAAGTACATTGTCTCAATATTAACTCTTGGACCCCAAGGTTGGGAAACACACATGCTGTACATACATAAAGATTACGTAAGTATATTACACTTGTTAAGGTTCTCCCCCAGGATCTTTGATACAAAGTATTTATTTGCATGTCATTATCTTTCCCTCCTCAGGTCATCAATCATAAATGATGCTGACTCCATGATTCAATGCCGTGACTGACCATCATTTTTTTCAAGGCGATTAGTGACAAGGTCACTCTATGCTTATCACATTGAATAAATTCTATTTAACATTTGTTATATCCACAGCAAAACAATGCATAACTTAGAAGTCATTAGTTACAGCATAGACACAGACACCAAGAGAACATACAAGCACCCAGTTATATTGCACAGTACAGGTTCCTACTCTCTTCATTTTTCTTCTCACAAGTTTGTCTTACCTCACTTAGAATTTGATTTGCCCTTCATCTTTAAATTTGTATTTTGATTAAATTCAAATAATTTTACTTTAAGGTTGAAGCGACTTAAATTGAAATTTACCAGCAACTCTGTACAGATAATGATAAAAAAAAATGTTAAGAGCAGGTATGCCTGTCTTGTGGAAACTTTACTTTTGGGATGAAAAGTGTACATGTATGTGACCACAATGCATTCCAGCAGTGGGGAAAAAAATCACACACGTACCTAATATTGTAACAATTAAAAAAACAGCACCCTGCCATCAAAATAGTTACATTTGGCTACTTTTCAGCTGGTCAAGATAGTTGCCAAAAAATCTGAACATGAAAAGAATTCATGCACGATGTCTTCTATTTCCCATTTAAACTGATCCCTTGTTCGGTTGGCATGACTACATCTCTGGAACCTTTGAGATATACCAGAGCAACACACCAGCCCTACAGTAAGTAATGACAAAACAGGTTTTTAAAAATCACAAGCAGCACTTCCCCAAACCTGCTTCAGGATTTCATTCACTTCAGCATAATTTGGCTAAATCATATGATGAAGCAGATAGCACTTTGTTAATGGTTATAGCACCCAACTTTTGTAAATGTGGACCCCGTCTGCCACCTTCCATAGCGACAGGGACCTTTGCAGGTGATTATTTGTGAATAATATTTTTCCACATATATGTGGCTGTTCGGTCCTTTGGTTATAGGTTGACATGACTGGATCACAGCATACTGAATAAAATACATTTTGACACTTGTACACTGGAATTTTCAATGAGGTATACAGAAGAATGTGATGATTTCCTGGTGAGAGTGGTCCGGCCCCCCTGGATATGAAATCAATCACTCAATGTGACACAGTCAAAGCAAAAAGATTCCCCATCCAAAAGTTCCATGCAGCCACAAAATCACTGCAGTTAACAATCATCATATGGATACACACTTTTATTTGTAGGTCACACTGAACATGACTTTTGTCTCTTTTTGATGTACCATTTGAGTTTTAGCAGATCTGAAAAACATCCAACTTACCGTTCTGATCAGGTTAGAATTCCAATAAAATTTACATTTGCCAGTCAGACTGTTGGCAGTGAGGTTACTTAGTTTCAATCATATTTCATTAGCTCGTCTCTAGAAAATCTTATTTTGCACTCATTTGTGGTACCATTCTCGATACAATCTAAATGTCTGAACTCCAATACAAACCACTGAACTGGGTAGATTCTTTGTCCCTCAATTCCAAATTTGAATGTCCTTAGAATCCTTTTATTTTCAACTCCAAGTCGGTGTGAATTGCGAGTTGGACCTCAACAGAAAAATGTGGGTAATTTTGCACAGGTGAAAGTTGTATAGCAGGTCATGGCATATGGATAGCTCAGTGCACATTGGTCAGTTGAACGGCAAGTTGAAGTATTGCATTTTGCTGCTTGGTGGCCACCACTCTCACTTCTTTATGGCATAAGCCAAGGGGCAAGGGTAGAGGGCAGCACTGGTCAAAAAACAGATCACCTGACCTATTCTGAGCAGCACTATGGCCACAGCAGGTCATGTGGTACATCTTGACCAGTACTAATTGTCAGCTACTTCCTGTCCCTGGACATATGCATTATTTACAGCTGCCTTGGACACTTATTACATAAGAAACAGGGTAATTTGGCAAATGGGTCATTGTGCGATAAATTGTTTGACAGAGGACGCCAAAGTCATTGACCTCTTAATACTGCAGGACCTTGGAATCCACCAAAAGTGTTCACACACAAGATATAAATGTAAAACATTTCCTCTGTTGAGATACCATGTGTGTGAATGACCACCTGTCTTTGAAGATCTTGGTGGAGGCACCACTGTATTGCAAAATTAAATCATTTCTGACAAAAAGTATTGGACTAGCCTGTAAATTGCCCTCATTAAGTACTGTCAAAATATTCTCAACACCAAAGACATTAGAAAAGTGTAACGAACATGACCTTGTATCATAAATTAAGTTCCAAGTCTTCCATTGTGAAGTCAATTGTGTAAAATTTTACCTTTGAATATTTTTGTTGTTTAATGCGTTCTGGCAATGAGTCTGTTACGCTCATCCCATGGATACACCCATTGTCAGGGACATTCCATTATGGTTACCCTGTCAGTGACCCACTGTTGGGGTTTCCCTGTCAATAACCCATTATCAGGGTCACTGTGGCAGTAGCTCACTATCAGGGGTCACGGTCAGTAGCTCACTGTCAGGGTCACAGTCAGTAGCCCACTGTCAGGGTCATGGTTGGTACCCCACTGTCAGGGTCATGTTCAGTAGTCTTATGTTTAGTACACATATGAATATTGTACTGTAGTGTTATATACAAAAATAGAGAGTTTCGAATGTCCAGATGTCTCCTCAAACATCTATGTACCTGTGTATATATATATATATATATATATATATATATATATATATATATATATCTCAAAACATGACAACTTGGGCACATAACAGCATAATTTATATCTACATAATTTATTAGCAGCATATTTTAGAAAGTGTCGTTTCTGCTACCCAGCAGTTTGTCTACCTGTGGACCTGTTCATGTAAAAAGCAATAAAAACGCACTTGGACACGGAAACACTTTCGGGTGGGGTGGGGTGGGGTGGGGGTGGGGGGATGGAGAAAGAGTGCCAGGAATTATTCCTTTTTGCATAATTATCCTGGATATCTGGATTTAGATTCAACTGTGTAATTACCTCATACATATATGTTTTAATTAAGTTTTATCATTCCATGTGTGCTAAATTTATTTTATGTTCATTGGACAGACAGACTTGCCTATGACTTTCTGTCTGATGTTTTAGTCTTTCATCATAAAAGTACACTTGTCTAATTTCTGTATTTCAAAAACAGGAACAAAATTAAAGAAGGACAAATGTGGGTTCCCATGTGAAGAACAGTATGTGTGTAGAATTTATACACTTTTCATAAGCATATTTTTCATCCAACCAAAAATAACAGCAGCACCATGTACACTGGTCAAATTTGATACAACTGGCCCTGTTCTCAAGGGCTCAGAATTTCTACAATGCTCCTTTACCCCCAAAGGGTCTTCAGAATTTTTATTAAAGTGATTTAAAGAACTCTTCTGACTTTACCCGGTGTCTGGATGAACATTGTGAATGGACCTAAAATTTAAAAAAAAAAAAAATAAATAAAAAAATAAAAACCAAAAGAAAAAAACATATCTAAGTATCTTCTGATGATTTTTTTTGGCTGATGCTGATCAGGGATGAAGGCTAACAGGCAGATGTACAGGGAGATAAGTCTGAGCATAAATGTTGGCTTATGAGGAAAACCAGACTGAACTGTTGAAGTCTTATACAGCACTGTACAACATTATACTTGTGAGTTCATCTTGCTGTGCTCTATACTTGTCCATTCAGCTGACTGAATTCCCCACTTGTCCATTTAGCTGGAAGAACTCCCTATCAATGGCTCTTGCTTATTTCTCAGACTCTGTCAGATAATCACAGTTCACTCTTATTCTCACATCTTTGAAAATTAGCACCAGTAAAAGTGAAATGATGCAACAGTACATTGCTAAATTTTCATAAATGTGTCATACATGTTATGGAGACGGCATTTAATAAATTTCTGAATCCCAAAGAAACAGGAGTGGGCCCCAAAATAATTAAAATTGAAAAATTAAATAAGAAGTCACAGAAAATCATCACAGCATTTGACATGTTACTGTTTTCGTTACTTCCTCACATCAAATAGATGGAAAAATTTCCAGGTTTCACATTTTAGACATGCTACTAAATATTTATACCTCATTACTTTGCACAAAATAATAAAAAACATGTTTTAATTTTATTTTTGCATTTTGTGCCCCGTGAAATACACAATAAAAAAATTCTTAGATACTTTCAACATTAATAGACTACACGTATTCCATGAACGAAAACTCCATGATCTTTGACCAAGCATTATGCCAAGCCATCCCCACAACCCATGCAAGGAGGCATTTGGGCATAGGCTACCATCCGGGATTGTTTTTTTTTTAGTTTTCTTTTTTTTTTTTTTGGCATGGAGAGTTGGGGATTAAATATGGACAAGGCATCCCAGTAATGAGCAAAACTAGTGAAACTAAGATGCAGGATATAGCACAAAGAAAGATGATAGGCATACAGAAAACTGTCAGACGGGCATAGCGCCATGCTGTGTGATATACCCAGTTTTCAACCTCCACTGTGTGGTATCTCATCTTGTTACATTTTTTGAATGTGATGAATCTTGCTGATGGCAACTATTAGCATCTGTTGACAATAATCCATGTGGACCTGTCCAAGGAGTGTGGACTTTGGCATGACATGTGGAACACATTCCATATCAGTTGCACATTATTCATTTATATTTATCTACATGAAAATCTTGGCTGTTTACATTCTTCAAAAGGTCTTTCATTCCAATAACATGCCTGGGATGACGTTGGTGGTTTTTGCATTGCCAGGCAAGTCATGCTACAGCTGCAATATGACTAGCCCGGCAATGCAAGACCCAAAGCATGAGCTTCACCACCAAAGTCTGGAAGAAGTGAAAAGAAGGGAAATAGCATGCTGTTCACAGCTGTCACTTGTTTGTTGCTTTTGACGGCTGTCGACAAAAACATGAGAGTAAACTGCACCCTTTATATTGCTAAAAGGCAGGACTTTGATTCTATAATGTGCACTTTACGTATTATCTACCTGTCACTATAATAATCAAAACAATCTGAGGAACGAGTTTTTTTTTTTTGTTTCTTGTTTTTTCAAAATGGAAATAACATTCCCACAATTTCCAAGAAAAATAGGTTTCTTTTTTACTTACACCCATCACTCAAGTGCACGCTTTATTTCCATGAATTGTAAAATTTTCACAAGGCCACTTTCCATGGAGGCCAGATTTTGATATGTACATGTATCATCAAACGAAATTTGAGATTAAAGATACAACTGTACAACCATTTCCATGTGTTGACTCAATAAATAAAGTA
Organism: Hermodice carunculata; assembly: GCA_964020975.1. Classification (NCBI taxonomy): domain Eukaryota; kingdom Metazoa; phylum Annelida; class Polychaeta; order Eunicida; family Amphinomidae; genus Hermodice; species Hermodice carunculata. The sequence continues at coordinate 94,659,414 of OZ026614.1, read as the reverse complement.
CACTGGTACAGAAGCTGTTCCAACCATGACCAAAAGTTTCCATCTCCTGATTTTCAAGTCCTGGTATCTTACTTTTAATAACTAATTATTATCTGCACTTCTTAATTAAACTACTCTGCACTGATTAGACAACAGCTGTCATGGGCACCCTTTAGGTGCATCATGTCCAAAGCACACAGAGGATGGCCCTACACCAGGATACTTCTGATCTTCTCTAGCACTACAGGCACAACGGTACTCCCAACCACAGGTCTCTTTAACAGGAATTTGAATCTGGAACCTTTATAATGATTCCAGTCAGCACTACTTTTGCCTGGATTAGCACAGATTCAATATACAGATTTGAAGGATTAATAAAAAAAAAAAGAACTTTGAATTGTTGATGAGATGACCTGAGGGTTCCTTTACATGTAAATCAATAAATAGGTAAATATACTTGTCAAAGGTACATTTGCAGTCGGTGGCTCAGTACAAATATATCTGAGGACACTGTATCATAATCGTAGCGTTTCCTTGCTTCAATGCAGACTCAAAGCAAACCGTCACAAACATGTTGTATGTTTTTACAGAAAAAGAAAAAAAAAAATAATGAGAAGTATGCCACCCTATTAAGTAACCTGGAACCTTTGGTTTATGTTTTACCTTGATGATACAAAAGAATTTTGACCCATCAGTTTTGTTGCTCCTATGTTATGCCTCCTTGTTGTTTCCACAAGCATGCTCAGGACAAGTCTGGATATGGAACCATTGGCATACGATCCCATTAAACCAGTGTGAAGCAAAACTCGTGAAAAAGAGGGGGAATACCAGTATCATAGTATCATATACACACACTTCCCAGCCATGAAGTGAATACCTTTGGCATTAAGTTAAATATAAAATACATAAGCAAACAGTAACATGAAGCACTTTTTTGTTCATTGTAACATTATGTACATATAATATTAAGATTTCTACATGAGATCATTCGCTCGCTTTCATGCTTGTTTGTGTCTGCCACACCTTTCCTGTGCTCAGCCCTGTTTCATTCAAAATTTGCATTAAGAATGTCTCCTCTCTCTCTATTGCTGCCGGACCAACCAGCATATGACTGGGAGCAGATGTAGGTTCCCTCCTTGAAACCCCATTCTTACACATGTGCACAGCCCACGAAATGTAAGGTCCATGCACGTGGGTTTGAATTACTGGCAGCTAACTGCTTCATTGCCATGACGCCTTCTGGATTCAAGGACGAGGATTTCCACATTTCACATGCTTTTCCCCACCAGTCTGTTCATAGATCGATGGAGTATTTTAACACTCCAGTGTAGAGACATTAACATATTGACAAAATTAGCATGTAATTATCAGGTACATGTTTATATAAAAGACAAGACATTCAACCAATAGCTGGCTCACAAGTTAACAATCAAGGGACAACGGTGGTCAATGACCATAGATTAAGACCACAGAAAATCTGTATTATATAACATCTCGTAATAACATATATGATGAAATTTAAATTAACTATTAAACGTCATCAGCTTCAAGGTAAGACCCAAACCACTGCTGTGGGTGTCATCACACATGCAGTGCGATCAACCTTTTCACCCTCTTCACAAGATGGCTTCACAGTTATATAGGTCAGAGGTCAGAGGTCAGAGGTCACAGCTTTCGCTACTTTATCCCACACATGCTTCCATTTGGTTCCATATCACTTTGGGGTCCAGCTTCAACTTATTTTTCTCTCTCACAACACAATTTTCAATTCACTGAAGAAGGTCGACATTCAGTCCCTGTCGTAATATTCTTCCATCATCCATACAAAACATTCTACTTTAGTTGTGTTTTCTACATCTTCATTAAAAAAATCCTCATGGCAAAAATACTGTCTTTCACTGTCCAACAATAACAATTTTCACTTCTAGAGAGAAATTATGCCTTGCAAAAAGGTAAAATATAATAACCATTTTTATGCAGGATTGATTTTGCTCCCTCTTGCACTTCAAAAGGTACAGCAATTTATTTGTTTTGACCTTGTGTTATCTCTCTCCACACATAAATATATATATATAAATACATATTTGCATATGTATGTATATATATTTCTCCTTACTGTCACCAGAGCCACCAGGTGAGAGCTCTTGGAGTGCATCCTTCTGTCCTCTCCAATGACAATTTGCCACACTGCTGGAGGTTCACGTCTCATCTGTGCCATTTTGTGTCGAAGGTTCTGGTTGGCTGGTTTTGCTTTTTGGTTGTGTGCTGGTAGTTACAGGAAAACTAGCAGTTGCAGTTGCGGTGGTTGCTATGGTTGCATGTTTTGGTTCTTCTTTGACACTGTTGGCACTGTTTGGTGGCGTGTCTTCCTCTTTTATTGTCTCCATTTCCTGTTTATCGCCCTTCAGGGGGCCTGACACCTGGTGGACACAAGGAAACATTAACATTGAAGTATTAACAACAGGTATTCTAAGACTTGTACTGACAGCAAAAGTTATTTTATAACTTGTACTCACCTGCAATCAACCACATTTGACAATTTGTTGTGTTAGTAAGTCCTCAGTTTAAACTTCTCTTTCACACCGGGCTTTTCCCACCCAAAATCAAGACATCACGAGCTAAAATTACGCAACCCACTGCAGACCATATTTGCCCACATTCTTGTCTGTTAATGTCCCTAAAGGTGAGAAAATGAAAGTATTATATGACATACCTGACAACCATGTTTAAGTTTTCTGTTTAACATCCTGTCTTTACACTAGTTACTTCCAACCCAAAATCACGCCATCATGGAGTCAAATTTATATGCTTCACATAGTACACCACTAGCCTCCATTGTCTGCAAACATGGTACATGTCCCTACACTTCTCATGCCGCATGCAGAGGTGAACTGTATCCAGTATAGCTAATCAAATATACACACTCAATCTTCTGATATTACGGGTTTGCAGCAAACTGCAACTACGTGTGCCATCATGGTCACATTTTGTGTTTTCAAATCTGGCTAAATGATATAGGCAAATGAGTCTTTTAAACTGTACAGTTGGCCAAACTTGTGTGCAATATAAGCAAAGAAGTGTGTGTGTGTGTGTGGTACCCCCCCCTCCCCAACACACACACACACAAAGCCTCGGCCTAGAAGGCAGTATTACCTCTGGGTCTGAGCCTTCCTTGAGCTTTGCTTCCCTCTCCTTCTCCTCAGCCTCCCGTTTCAGCACCTCTACCCACATGTCATGGTTGTCCTTCAGGTTCTTGGTCAGCCAGCAGTGTATTTTCTTCTTCTTTTTGCCCATCTTGCTTTCTCGTGGAGAGTCTACAGAGAATTGGCAGATATTGTCATACATTAAGGGTGTCATATTCCAAGCAATAACATAGATGGAGTAATGTTAGCCTCAACTGTTGGAATCAAGGCAGAGATCTGTTGCCATTCAATGTCAGGAAATATGTTGCTACTCATTTCACAGAAGTGCTCTGACCTTTCCCAAAATATTTCCTTACATTTAATATGAACACTACCATTCAAATTCTTTGTGAACAGAGCTATGATTCAAGTTATAGGGTACATCTAGTCTACACTCAGTGGTTTTTGCACTGCAAGGTGCGAAAATCATCAATACACTTGTGCAAGGACAGGTGCCCCTATCATTTACATGTTATTTTACTGAAGTTTCACTTGTTAGCATTGAATTTTACTTGTCCTGGACAATAGGACATAGGAATTTTCTTGTCCTGCACAGCCTGGGAAGCCAAGTAACTCTTTTCCAGGTATGTTTAATGGTGGGGTGGGGAGGGGGAAGAGAATACCTCCATCCGGAGGTAAAAAGTCTTTTTAGAAATTCAGGTGTAAAATGGTCTCCAGTGAATACGCTATTTTACATAATTGTCATTTTACTTGCACAGATACAGGCTTTTTTAAAGGTAAAATTATTATGTTTTTATGCATTGGATTTTTCAACACAGTGTTTTTTATATATTGTATAGGTTTTTACAGGTCCCACCACAAGGTCTGTAACTGGACAAGCCCACAGAGAGACAAAGGAAAGAAGCACTTCATAGAACCTCTTTGGAGGATTCAATTGGCCTTCTACAAAATACAGGAAAAACAATACAGCAACCAGCCTGTGTTCATCGATTTCCTTCAAAAGTCTCTTAGACACTTAACAATTTTGTGTGTGAACCTTCGGCCAATGTTTTTGTAGTTACATGTACAATTATGACAATTTTAGCTAACAAAACCTCAAGTACTTTGAATGAAACTCTCAGATAAAATACATTGCGGGCATCAGTTGATAAAACTCAGGGGACACGTCTGGTTGTACCCACCCGATTCAGTCTCCGTGTCTTCATCTTCCGTGTCTTTGCAGGCAGAACTGTCTCCCTTGTCACTGTCAGATAAACCTGTGGCACAAATGACGGCACTCAGACATTTATAAATCAAAGGCAAGGCTATACACTTGCTATATCTATAGGAGCTTACTTGGTCGAAGTCTTGAGATTTTAGCTTTGTTGTCACAGCTCCCCACCCTCCACTCTCTGACTGTCACATAAGAAACAGTTACTTGGTAAAACTTGTCACATAAATGACATTCACTTGGAAAAACAAGCATTTTTTCAAATTCCTTTCCACAAGAGCTGTGACTTTCACACTCTGCAGCTGCGGTTTATGGCATCATTACACAATCAAGATCAACCCAGTAACAGTTTATACCAACTTGTCCCAGCGACAGAATGATATATTTTCAACCAATGAAAACTCATACGATTCAAATTCCATTGAATCATTTTTTTCACGATCTGTGTATAGTTGATAGCTGTACAATAACACTCACATGTGAGTATGTAGCAACGCATGTGTTACTGGACCTTAAGAGACGATTTTGCATGTTACAGATTGTTAAACAGGCTCTCAAATAACAAATATAGAGTTTAAAAGGCGCTTGGAAATTCAAAATTAAGATAAATACGGGTCAACTGCCCCACAGAGGGGCATGATGCTCACCGGAAAAGTGCAAACTGACACCGAAAAACTGTGACCGCGGCAGCAGATGAGAGCAACTGAGGAAAGAGTGCCCCAGAGAGGAAGGAAGTGCTGAGCATGAGGTCAATGTGAATTGATGCACTGTGCTTTGGTCTTTGGTTAATACACTTTTTGATATAAGTATGAATTTTTCTTTCAGAATTATAGGCTTTTTTTTTGGTAATAAGGACAATATTCTCTTTGGTAATACATGCAATCTCTTCAAACTCTCAATGATTGTTTTTTCAATATAGAATTTTACCGGTTATGTAGGTTTTATAGGTTCTGGACTGGCATTGTCCCACCATATTTAAACAGACTCTCACAGCTTTTCCAAAGTTCCCACTGAGTTGCAGAAAACTATAAAACTGGTCATCCACTTTCTTTGATCCAGTAACAGACGGATTGTGAAATACATGTAATTCAAATAGTGTCTATTCATAAAAACTGCAGTCATCATTTTCTGATGTATATTAAGTTCAGTGACTTGCAGAAATGCTTGGACATGACACACAGTGAAATGATAAAGTTGAAGGTAGCTGTAACAGTTAACTGCTGCCCCCTGTTGGCAAATTATGACACTAGAAAAACACCTGGACCATTTCCTTAGCATGATTATATTTATTCTGCAAGAATTTCTTCATATCCATGCATTTAACTGTGCAGAAGTCCTGATCTTTTTCCCATCTTTCTTCTTTTTTTATCATCATATTGAAAAGAAGTCAGGAACATACTTTGTCCTTCACTCTTTGGTGCTATGCAATACTCACTCTCTCCATTCTCATCTTCGACCCATGTTCCTGGCAGAAGACCTGCGGCACCAATACAATTGCACAGGGGCGCCACCAAGTGGTTAATGAAAGATTCTTGCAGTTTGGCCAGCTGAGGGTGTTTGCGATCCATATATGGAGAAATAGGCAATCCCAGAGAAGCCTCCTCATCACCCTTTGGAACACAAGATATCAGCCGGTTACATAAACCAACATGTCAAGTATCTACCAAAAGAAGCGATTCAACAGAACAACGTTTCAACTTCGAGAAATAAATTTTACAGACCTAAAAATGCCATCAATTAAAATTTTATCATGTTATATTTGACCGGCAAAGTCCCTTTACAAACTTCACAATCTACACATCATGTTTCCACATTTCCCCCATAATTACGATACATCAAGCTTCGAATTGAAACCATACAAAGTTGTAATCTGAACTAATCTAGTTCATGTTCCAATGTCAAGAAAGTCAATCTACTTTTACCTTGTTACTATAGGATAAAATGAATAACTATGATTTTACCCAAAGCCCACCACTCACTATATGCACTCCAACTCTTCCATTACCTGTTCATAAAATTCTTCTGTGATGCGATCTGTCCAGGACACATGCAGATCTTTTCGCTTGGCAGGCCCATTAATGTCCGCCAGCTTGATGACCATATTAGCAACCATAATTCTGTCGGCTTCTGTGGTCCAGTCAATGCCCACAGCCTCATCATCATTTACCTGATAAGAACAGATAAAGGAATGCAATTAAGAGATTGACGATCTCTCTACATGAGCTTCTTGACCAGTTGATCTATTTCGGGGCACAGTTGACGATGGATGGATCATTTCTGGCATTGTTGGGAAAATATACGTAATTTTTCCTGAGCAAGTTCTTAATTTCTGGGAAAACTAACTTTTATGTAGTGCTATTTATACATGTCAGTCAATGGAGTGGTCAATTACTAAAGCACAATCAATTTTTTTTTTTTAAAGGGGCAACACCCTTTGAACCAATGGTGACTCTGCAGCACCCAGAAGTTTCCCTGAATGCCTTCAAATTGGTGGAAGAGTTTCAGAGTAAAATATTTTGTAAAAGATTTAAAGCTTACAGGCACAGACCCATCCTACGAGCTTAGCTAACTTGCAAGTCAGCTGAGCTTAAAAACAACAAGAGGGCTGTGTGAACAGCCCATGCCTCAGCTGATCTTGACATTCATCACACTTGCAGCTCCATGAACTTAGGAAAGGATCGAGGACACCATGTTCTGAGTAAGTCTGACCTTTATAGAAGAACACTTACATGTGCAACATCAAAGTTCAAGTAGTTCTCAAGTTATAATGAAGAGTAATTTCATGTAAGTTGCACTGTGACCCCACAAACAAGGTCAAGGTCATTCATGTACTGTCTCAGCATGACCTTCATACAGAATAATTAACACGTGCAGCTAACTCAAAACAGATCTCAAGTTATCAAGTATACCGTAAATTTCATGTCAGTTGTCCTGTGAATTAGCATTAGAATGCCCATTGACTTACATAGTAATCAATAGGAAAGCTGCATTGAACGATAAGTACCTGAATTGAAAATCCTTAAAAATCAGGAATCCAAAGCAGTGCCACCTAGTAAACAACTGTTTGACCCTTCCACAAAAACATATCCATCACATTTCAGCTTAATCTGAGGAACGGCTCTGAGAACAAGTGAAAAATAGCAAAACCATACAAAAAATTCTTTAAAAAATTGCAGTGCCACCTGGTGAACAAATTGGGAACTAGCTGTCCCCGGGAGTGTCTATGTATGATATCAAAGCAATTGGGTGTGCGGTTTCAGAGGAGAAGAGTTTTTAAGGTTTGCCCAAAAAAAGAACAAAAAAATTCATAAAAAATCCAAAAATCAATAGAGCGTGACCATTTGAACAAACTTGGTAGAGATCCACACAAGGCATATCCCCACCAAGTTTGAACTAAATCTGGCCAATATTATTTAAGTTATGACCATTACAAGAAATTCCCATGTTAAACTTTCCTATTAAAACTTTTGAAGAGATTTTTGAAAAAAAATCATAAAAAAAATCCAAAATTCATTGGAACATGACCATTGCAACAAACCTGGTAGACACTCACCCAAGGTACATCCCAACCAAGTTTGAAGTAAATCTGGATGACGGTTTTGGAGAAGAAGTCGAAAATGTAAATAAGCATTAGAATGCCCATTGACTTATATGGTAATCAATAGGAAAGGTGCATTTACCGCAAAGGAGCTGAATTGAAAAAATCATTAAAAATCAGGAATCCGCAGCATTCACACATAATGTACAACTTTGTTTGGCCCTTCCATAAGGAACATATCCACCACGTGTATGCTTAATCTGAGTGACGGTTCTGGAGAAGAAGTCTAAAATAGCTATAACACACAAAAATTCATAAAAAATTAGAAAAAAACTGCAGCGCCACCTGGTGTACAAATTAACAACAAGGAGTCCCTAGGTGTCTTTCTGTGTGATATTAAAGCAATTGGGTAAGCAGTTTCAGAGAAGATTTTTTAAGATTTGTCAAAAAAAGAACAAAAAATTCATTAAAAATCCAAATATCACTGGAGCACGACCATCTGATCAAACTGGTAGAAACCCACCCAAGGTACATTGCCACCAAGTCTGAAGTTAATCTGGATAACAGTTTTGGAGAAGAAGTCAAAAATGTGAATTGGCATTAGAATGCCCATTGACTTCCATAGTAATCAATAGGAAAGCTGCATTGACCGATAATTACCAGAACTGAAAAAAACGTTAAAAATCAGGAATCTGCAGCATTCCCACATAGTGAACAACTTTGTTTGACCCTTCTACAAGGAACATATCCACCATGTTTCAGCTTAATCTGAGTAACGGTTCTGGAGAAGAAGTAGAAAATAGATATAACACACAAAAATTCATAAAAAATTAGAAAACAAGAGGGCTGTGTGAACAGCCCATGCCTCAGCTGATCTTGACATTCATCACACTTGCAGATCTATGAACTTGGGAGAGGATCAAGGTCACCCATGTTCTGAGTAAGTCTGACCATTTTAAAAGAACACTTACATGTGCAACATCAAGGTTCAAGTAGTTCTCAAGTTATAATGAAGAGTAAAATTTATGTATGTTGCACTGTGAGCCCAGAAATGAGGTCAAAGTCATTCATGTACTGTCTGAGCATGACTTTCATACAAAAACATTAACATGTGCAGCATCACAGTACTAACTCAAAACAGATCTCAAGTTATCAAGTAAACAGTAAATTGTGTGTCAGTAGTCCTGTGAATTAGCACTAGAATTCCCATTGACTTACATAGTAATCAATAGGAAAGCTGCATTGATCGATAAGTACCCGAATGGAAAATACTTAAAAATCAGGAATCTAAAGCAGTGCCACCTAGTAAACACTTTGTTTGACCCTTCCACAAGAACACATCCATCACATTTCACTTTAATCTGAGTGACGGTTCTGAGAACAAGTGAAAAATAACAAAACCATATAAAAAATTCATTAAAAAAAAAAAAAAAAAAAAAAAAAAAAATTGCAGTGCCACCTGGTGAACAAATTGGGAACTATGCGTCCCTGGGAGTGTCTATGAACGATATCAAAACAACTGGGTGAGCAGTTTCAGAGGTCAAGAGTTTTTAAGGTTTGCCCCCCAAAAAACAAAAAAATTCATAAAAATTCCAAAAATCAATAGAGCATGACAATTTGAACAAACTTGGTAGAGATCCACCCAAGGCACATCCCCACCAAGTTTGAAGTAAATCTGGATGACGGTTTTGGCGAAGAAGTCAAAAATGTGAATTAGCATTAGAATGCCCATTGACTTCCATAGTAATCAATAGGAAAGCTGCATTGACTGATAAGTACCCGAATTGAAAAAATCGTTAAAAATCAGGAATCTGCAGCATTCCCACATAGTGAACAACTTTGTTTGACCCTTCTACAAGGAACATATCCACCATGTTTCAGCTTAATCTGAGTGACGGTTCTGGAGAAGAAGTCGAAAATAGCTATAACACACTAAAATTCATAAAAAAATAGAAAAAAATTGCAGCGCCACCTGGTGAACAAATTAAGAGCTAGGTGTCCCAGGGAGTGTTTCTGTGTGACATCAAAGTAATTGGGTGAGCGGTTTCAGAGAAGAAGATTTTTTAAGATTTTCCCAAAAAAGAACCAAAAAAAATCATTAAAAATCCAAAAATCATTGGACCGTGACCATTTGAACAAACTTGGTAGACACCTACCCAAGGCACATCCCCACCAAGTTTGAAGTGGATCTGGCTGACGGTTTCGGAGAAGAAGTCGAAAATGTAAATTGTTGACGGACGACGGACGGAAGGACGGACGGACGGACCACGGACGGAGGACCATAAGATAAGCTCAGCTGACTGACAAGTCAGCTGAGCTAAAAATTGCAGCGCCACCTGGTGAACAAATTAAGAACTAGGTGTCCCGGGGAGTGTTCCTGTGTGATATCAAAGCAATTAGGTGAGCGGTTTTGGAGAAGAAGATTTTTTAATATTTACCCACAAAAGAACAAAAAAATTCATTAAAAATCCAAAAATCACTGGACCGTGACCACTTGAACAACTTGGTAGAGACCCACCCAAGGCACATCTCCACCAAGTTTGAAGTGGATCTGGCTGACGGTTTTTGAGAAGAAGTCGAAAATGTGAATTACGGACGGACGGATGACGGATGAACGACGGACGGATGGACGACGGATGGACGACGGATGGACGGATGGCGGATCCTCACAAAACCTCAGCTGACTGACAAGTCAGCTGAGGTAAAAAACCAATGTGAGGCAGCAATGCTGTCAAAGGTGGCCACTGTAACTAACTTCTTCAGCAGAACATGGAAAGGGGCTGTTTCATCCCATGCCAAGGAATGTTGTTGACTCAATCTTAAGATTACTTTCCTTAAGGGCAGGAAAAATCTAGTGACTGCCACAGAGTCTGTCCACTATTCTAAGATGCACCTTTAGGGATCACACTGTTGTGCAAATTTGGATCCTCTTTATTTTCCCAGTCATACCTGTAGCTTCCAGGTGATCTACAAAACATTTATCAAGCTGATGTGAAATAACCCCCCCCCCAAAAAAAAAAAAAAAATCCCTTGTCAAAATATCTAGATTGATCCCTGGCATTAATGGCAATACAAGACCAGAAAAGCATGCAGCATAAAACTCCAACTAAAATGTTTTTGACACATTACACATTGGAAGCTACCATAAATTCCCAACATCCACAAGCTGGAGATCAGCCTCAAGAGGACATCCACATACACTAAAACCATAAAATTTCTGACTCAGCATCAAAGTAACTACATGAAGCTACATTTGCTGAATGATGAACGAACAACATTAATTCAAACGGCCACTTAAGCTGCCTGCAAGCCCTTTCACCAGTTGACCTAATACATTTGCAACGACAATTATCATTCCTGCTACTACCATTTGCTCAAAACAATGACGAATCTCCACTCCGGGAAGCAGAGAACCCAAACACATGTTCCTTTACCATAAATGCTACTGAAGTAGGTCTGTCAACCTCTTTTCCTGGCTTGTCATGCCAGCAGGGTCTACTCGTACAAGTGCTTATGGTTACTCTCGTCATGAGGTTACTATCACTGATAATAATTATGTTCAATCCCCATGGGACGGGGCCTTTAGTATAGGTTATCTAATATGGGTTCTCAAATAAGCAAAAAAATTTATATATAAATATATATATATATATATATATATATATGATTAGCAGGCTTTTACAAATTCAAAATCATGGCTATTAAAGTAAAATTGTTCCATAAATAGGCATAATGCTGGTACATGTATCTGAAGTACCTACTGGCACCAGAAACCTGTCACTGGGCAACAGAGAGAGTAAGTGGAGGGAGAGTGTGCCAGGCCGGCAGAAGCTCTCTGTCCTCACTAAGCATGAAGTTTTCGAAAATTCAAACTTGAAATGGCGTACTCTGGAGACATTTCCAGAAAAGATGCTACTTTATAAAATTGTATTTTTTTTCTTACAAAAATATAGGTTTTTACAGGTAACCATAGTAGTTTTGTTTTTTTTTCGATTACAGGTTTTCCAGGGTCCATTGGTCTGCCTGCATAATCTCCCCCAAGGTTGTACTGTATGTGGCAAGCTAACAAGCCCTTGGTCATAAAATGATCTACTTCAAATGCAATATTCATATTGGCCTGTAAAAGTTGCTGATAAAAAAAAGTGTCAACTACTGTCCAATTACTTTTAGTACAAATTCAGAACACAGAAGTACTTCAAACATGGTACCCAACTCTGATGAACAGAGAAATCAGCTGAACAAGCCCCGACACTCATGCCAGTCAAACTTACAGCAAATAAATATCACACTAACATAAGGTATCCAGGTAATTAATTATCTGAAAGAGTGCCAAGACTTAAAACTGCTTACATACAATTCTAAAAACAAACATGCATCATTGTTTATGGGGAACAAATTACCTGGACCAGCTGATATGCCATGGTTCAATTGATAAGGGTGTATATGTACATGTACTCAAATTAAACAACAACTCAATTTAGAAGATGTTGACAGTTACTAGATTACAGCCATAAAATATGTGCTATTAATAGCAGCATGTCCAAGCAGACTACATTTACAGGATTTATTGCTGAGCATGTCTCCAGTTGTAAACATGCATAGTGAGCACAAGTGATATATAGTAGATACACAGGCAATGATACATAGCCGATTCCTGGGGACCACTTCAGGTCATCTTCCAGGACAGGTACTTCTCCATTCTAGGTTCAACTATATACCTGTATACCCTTGTCCTGACTTCACCTCTCTACAAGTCCCATTAGTCCATAACTTGGTGTGAGCGCCACAGCGGGTCCATACATCTATGTAGGCTCCAAAATTTTTCTGATGTATTGTTTGGGTACTGACGAAATCTTGTCTATAACTTGGTGGAAGTGTCAGAGTGGGTACATAGTTACATTTATAAAGGTTAAGACCCTTAAATTTTTCTGCTCTATTGCTTGGGGACAGACGATATCTTGTCTGTAACTAAGTGGAAGTGTCAAAGTGGGTACAAGTTGTCTAGTTTGGGCCAAATGCAATCTTAATAGGGAGAGGTGGCTTTCAAAGTTAACTTGTCCTGTGAGCAAGTCATAATTAAACTGCAATTTTCAAGCAGCTATGATCTCATATGAGAATGTTTCATGTTTTGTTTCCATTATAAACTTTCTACAATTGGTGACTGATAGCATGATCAGTTTACTGTATTTTGTTCGGTTCTTTCCTGCCAATAAATATGCTAGTTCAACGTAAATACAAGCAACATTATCAAGTGGACAATAAAAATGTTAAAATCTACTGTCCTGCAGACAAAGGGAACTGAGAAAGTTTTCCCCTCAAAGTACAAGTCAGCAAAAATAGCGTTCAGAGAATGAATTACCCTCCTCAATGACAATCTTTTTTACCTCAATTACGCAATTTATTTTTTAAAACTTCACAGTAGAACACTTTACGTACTATTTCCATATTGCTGTCTATGAAATGAAAGAACAATTTCGGATGCGTTCTTGAGGTAAGTTCTGGTGACAGAGATCACAGTACTGAGCATCACTCAGATGGACACAAAGAAAATACCTCAAAAGTTTCCTAATAAGTTTGAAAATAGCGTTCAGAGAACAGATTACCTTCGGCGCCCACAGTCTTTTTTTCCTCAATTCTACATTTTTTTTTGAGACTTCGCAGTAGAATACTTTAAATGCAATTTCCATATTGTTGTCTATGAAATGAAAGAGCACTTTTGGATGTGTTCTTGGGGCAGGACCTGGTGACAGAGACCACTGTCCTGTGTGTCACCCAAACAGCCATCAAATATATACTTCAAAATCTTCATAAGTTTAAAAATAATGAGAAGAAGCTGGTTTTAAATAGAAATGTGGTCCACTATGAAGTGCATCCCCGACAAGACAGACAGACGGACAGATGATGACGGGGATGACAATACCCTCTGGCACTTCATGTGCTGAGGGTAAAAATGATAAGAGGAAGCTGGTTTTCAATAGGAATGTGGTCCACTAAAATGTGCATCTCTGATGAAAATTTGGTGAAGCTAAGTTGGATCCTTGCTGAGATATTATGGTAACATCGTCCCCTTGTGCACCACTCAGACGGCCATGGAAGATAAATACTTTAAAGTTTCATAAAAAGTTTATAAATACAAAGAGGAAGCTGGTTTTAAATAGGAAACTGGGCCCATTTTCTCAAACTTCTGAGTAATTTCTCAGCACATCTTGTTGTTGATTGGTTCAGGAATATGAGCCAGCCAATCAGAAATAAAGAAACCCAAGAGACTGAGAAATATTCTCAGCTCTGAGTAATTACTCACTGAGTGAATGTTTCAGAAAAACCAGGCCCTGGTTCATCATAAGATGCATCTCTGACAAAAATTTGGTAAAGCTATGGTCAATATTTTTTTTTGAGATATTGGGGAAACGTCGTCAGGGTTTACACCACTCTGACGGCCTTCCAATAAATACATTTAAAGTTTCATAAAAAGTATAAAATTATCAGAGGAAGCTGGTTTTATATAGGAACCTGACCCATTATAGGATACATCTCTGATAAAAATTTGGTAAAGCTGCGGTCAATATTTTTTCAGATATCGCGGTAACACTGTCAGGATTGATGCCACTCCGACAGCCTTCAAATAAATACGTTAAACGTTTCACAAAAAGGTATAAAATGATCAGAGGATGCTGGTTTTACATAGGAACCTCGTCCATGATAAGAGACATCTCTGAAAAAAATTTGGTAAAGCTGCAGTCAATATTTTGAGATATTGCAGTAATGTCGGAAGGGTTGACGCCAGTCAGATGGCCTTCAAATAAATTTATTAAAAGTTTCACAAAAAGTTTTAAAATAATCAGAGGAAGCTGGTTTTCAATAGGAACCTGGTCCATCATAAGGTCCTTTTGTGACAAAAATTTGGTACACCTACGGTAAATATTTTTTGAGATATCGCGCAAACATAAACCGGACGGAGGGACCACACAGGGGACGACAATACCCTCCGGCACTTTATGTGCCGAGGGTAAAAACCTTTTTTGTGAGTAGCAAGTTTGTGAGTACATGTGCACAGTGAACAGGTTCTAGTGTAGACAGTAATGATTTCAGCACACAGTGCCAGGGTTTGAGAATACATGGAATTAGTGGTTGAGAGTACAGAGTGACTGTATGACTGCATGGGTTTGAGAGTATTATCCCACACTGACGTTTTTTTCAATAACGCGAATCACACTGGTAGACAGCCATTGTGACATTACTGTTCCTCAACATGTTCTATTACATTCAGTCGGTTCTGTTCATGTAACCTTACATGTACATTAGCTTCATATTGTCTTACCTAAGTGTTCATACAGTCTTACATTAGTGTTCATGTAGTCTTATATTAGTGTTCACACAGTCTTACATTTGTGTTCTTTTTGTCTTACATTAGTGTTCACACTGTCTTACATTAGTGTTCATGTAGTCTTATATTAGTGCTCACACAGTCTTACATTTGTGTTCTTTTTGTCTTACATTAGTGTTCACACTGTCTTACATTTATTTAGTGTTAATGTTGTCTTATATTAGTGTTCTTAAAGTCTGACATTTGTGTTTTTTGTCTTACATTAGTGTTCATATAGTCTCAAATTAGTGTTCATGTAGTCTTACATTAGTGTTCTTATAATCTTACATTAGTGTCCATATAGATGTACAATACTGTTCAATGTCACATCAGTGAATAAGTAGTCTTATCTTACAGTAGTTTTCTTATAGTCTTACATAAGTGTTCATGCAGTCTTACATTAGTGTTCTTGCAGTCTTATATCGGCCAGAGCGACTGAAATATCAGTTTGACATACTCAAGTACCCAGACAACGAATAAACCATTTCAATATTCTATCACTGTGAAAGTGCAGAACTGTCTACATCAACAGGCAATAATTAATGGTCTCACTTCTGGGTATTGACCAGGCACAAAACCTCCAAGAAACCTCTCCAGTCACCTGTTCCTATGTTACTGGTGCTCTAATCTTTTGATATGTACCATTATTAACGACAGGCCATGGGACCATGGCCACGTGCCACCACAATGTCTATTACCTTCATCACAGAACCACTGCTGTAGTGACAGACTGTAATTGTGGGTAATGACAGTGATATATTCCTGACCCTCACACTATGTCAGAGTGGCTCCACTTGCTGCATGTTGCAATGTCATGAGTCGCCCACCCTGCCCATCCACTCGAGCTGGGTTAACAGTGCCTCAGGCCACTAATTTGAAGCTGGATGGCATCAACAATGACGTTATGGCATCAGGGACCAACATGCGTGATGCCAATCCATGCATCCATTGATGCTGATTGGCACTTCGTCTTTTACTGCCTCAGGCAAAAAAGTTATCTGCGCTTGACCACATCGCTCTCTGTTGCCACAATCCTTCCAGTCTCTCGGCCCTTTTCGCATATCAGCTTAAGCTGTTATTCCCTGTATACCCTTCTGATGGGCCAAAAGTGGATCCTTCATGATAAGGTTACACAGACACCCTGACACAGAGTCTACAAGTCAGCCTGCACATCATGGCTTTGTGTAATTCAGGAAAAACCTTTTACCCCATGTCTGCTGTTTTACATATATACAGACAGTAATTACATCTGCTCCATTGTAGTTATTACAGCATAGGAAATACAAAGACAAGACGGGACCAAAGAAGCTGCCACTGGCATACGTGACATAAAAAAACTGGGATAGTCAACTTTTGGGGTTTTCAGAAAATGGGATGACAGCAAGACAAGTGTAATTGTTACCAGTTAAAGTGGCAGTTGCAATTGTATCATTATTTTGAAGAAACAAGGGATTTGAATACTAAATCCTTATGCTGAATACGAGGAAGAACTGCACATGTACGGCACGTACATGGGACATCTCTGGGTATTCCACTTTTTATAATTATTGCGTGTACACACTGCATGAACTGAGCTTTAAATTTAAAAATTCAGTCATGAAATGGACTTCATGTTTCCTTCTAATTTTTTATTTGAATCCATCACGTGAAGTTTTAATATTTATCAAAATTCTATTCTGCTACCAATCAACCTGTTTTAATTCTCTATTGCAATTTCTTTGCTTTCTCTGAGAGCAAAGGTACCCCATGTGCCAAAGGCACACCTGTCAAGCCTCCATTATTTTATGGAAGTTTCCCATTTATTTGGCTTAAAGACAATCTCCCCCATGAAAAACTATTTTTTTTCTCTTCTTTGTTAAACATATAATCTTCCCCAAAGAAGCAAAATATCTCCATATTTCTTGTCAAAGGATACTGACAGGTATGCAACTGTGCCAAGTACATCTGCACAGCCCATTCATCCTGCCAGACTTATTCTAAGGTTGAGCACTCCCACAAAGTAAAAAATAACAGGCAGTGAGATGAAGTTGATCCTTCCAACTCCAATGAACTCTCCGATATGCTACATGAGCACGTTCCTAGCCAAAGACTGTTGTACATATTGCTCACATACAAGCTGATTGTATTACCTGGTAGCTTTCGCCCTGTAATTTTGGAGGATTATGTAATGGCAATGTCCACGTGATAATGTTCCAGAACTAAAAAATCTGCCTTGATGAATTAACGGTAAATGCTGAATGGACAATCTGCCAACAGCTCTTAATAACTACACAGGTTGCACCAAGTTCTGTGCGAGGGGGGAGTAACCGATCCCAAGTTCCTGGACGGCCCCCAATGGCAGGAATGACTGGGTGAAAACATTTGTCACTACAGCACACTTGTGCAATTTAAACATACAAAGCGCGATGCTATACAGCCCCGTATGATGTCTTACTTCTGCTCCATGGCCTTCTCGGCTCCTAATGATCCTGGGACATGTACATCTATGATCAAAGCCTTGCTGCTTTGTTCAATGTACACCAAATGCAAATATGACAATGAGGATATCAGTATTACTATCATATCCATTCATACTTAACCTCCACCCCTGAGCCACCTTGAACAAAAAACATTTCGGGCCAGTATGTTCCTACGTAAACAATAATAAAGTAAATTCTCTTGCTGATCAGCAGCCACAAATTTGGTTCATGTTTGTCCATGGGGTGACAAAACTGGAGGACCTCATAGTACACATACTGCTCATCAGACCCAATAAAGATTTGTCACTATGCTCATTATCAAACATCCACACTATCGCAAAGTACATTAACAACAGCTGAGCCTGGTCAGGCTGTGTTTTGCTGGCATCTGCAAAGCCCTTTTATGGCTTTTGTATAGAGACATCAGCAGTTTTATCTCCTTCCATAGCTATTCCCTGTGTGCACAAAAGCGGCCAGACTAAGCTGATAAACTGATACCAAGTCCAACCCAAATGTTCCGATTTCCTAGGCTCAGGCTCCCATTGATAAATAGCTCAGCTCGGGGAGGCCATAGTTTCCTTATGGAAACAGATTGTAGTGAGGAAAAAAACATGTGGTGAAATCATTCAATGATATAACAGTTGACCTGCTTTGCGCTCACCATCTGCAAAGACCGTGTTGGTAACTTTTAAATTTTTTTTTGAAGATAGAACATTTGCTACAATGAGTGCAGGTGGCTTCACGTGTAATTTTTTGTTGTTGCACAAGTTCTCTGTGACAGCTCCATGGAGTCTTTCAATAAAGGTTGCTTTGAGCAGAAGTTGACTTTTGAAGCACTGTACGTACACCGAAACCTGTCTTGAAAGACCACCCGTGGGAATGACCACATCACCTCTTAAGACAGATGGTCTGTGATGGGGGGTATTAATGATACAGAATGTAGGAGGCAAAGTATCTTAAAAGAAGTGGTCTTTCAAGAAAGTCTCTCATTGAAGTGGCCTCTGTAGACATGGGCCAATGTAATCTTAATAGCTGGTGGTCTCTTGAGACAACAAAAGTTTGACATCATTTGAACGACAATTTTCTTAGCTTACTCATTCTTATACACTGCAAACACAGCTTCTCACCAATCAAAAATTCCAAAAGCAAATTTTCGGCACTTGATAACTAAACCACCTGCTGCTGCT
The DNA here is from genome assembly GCA_964020975.1 of Hermodice carunculata. NCBI lineage: Eukaryota > Metazoa > Annelida > Polychaeta > Eunicida > Amphinomidae > Hermodice > Hermodice carunculata. The sequence continues at coordinate 94,640,535 of OZ026614.1, read as the reverse complement.
GTTTTTATACAAATAGCTGACCAACACCTCACCTTTGCATTGAACTCAGCCAGCATTTCAAAGTGACGTTTCAGATCTGTGGCCAAGATGGCTTCTATCACGAGGAAGCGGAAGCGCTTGAATTCCGCCTTGTCCAGATGCACCAGCCAGTTGTATGCAGGGTTCGATAAAAACAGACGCCATGCAGCTGCCGCGTGATGGTTCTCTAACACTGACCGGTCGTTGTACAGGATAGCCTGAAAATGACCCACAAAACAGTTGGTCAAATACATCATGCTGACTTTCCTCCTCAGAGGCAGCTGGATCTGTGGGAGTGTGGCACAAAAAATGATCACAGACCAAACTACACATTGGCTCTCAACTTTGGGACCATGTACAAAGAAACATCTTTCTAAAATTCTCAGAAAACCTTACAAGGGAGAGGGGGTGTCAAACACAAAACAACATTTTCGCTAATTTTCTGAATAAACAACAAACACTGTCAACTTGACTGAATAAAATATAAGGAAAGAAAAGGAACTTGGGATTTCTTAATCCCTATTTGTAAGGAGTAGCAGCATTGTGACTGAGACCAGATTCCAGCAAAATAGTAATATTAGCTTTTACAAAGAGTTTTTTTTCTTCTTCACACATGGTCCCAACTTCAGGGGGTGGTCATTATTTACCGGGGGGGGGGGGGGGGGGGGGGGGGCCTCAGGATATTGGGATGGCGTACCATCCTAGTTTTTGTGCCCCCCCCCATAAAAACCGACGAGAATTTGCGCCCCCTCCCCCCCTCAGCAAGTCTGCAGAATTCTGTGACACCCCCCCCCAAGCCTTATGCTGATTATTGTTGTATGACTTTGTTATAAACTGATTCACAATTTTATGGACCCCCCCGTGGGGGGAGGGGGCAATTTTATGACCCCCCATCAGGAGCATGTGTAATTTTGTTCCCCCCCATATTTGGGTACAGAAATTTTGTGACCCCCTCATATCCCGAGGCCCCCCCCCCCCCCCCCAAGCAGGACACCAGATCAAACATCCTGAAGCAATGGCTGCAGACACATTATTTATTTTATTATTATTATTATTATTTACTCTTTGTGCATGTGTTATGTTTTACGTTTCACATAGTAACAGCTTTATAGTATTATTTTTTGGCAACATATTCTTGGTAACTTTTCTGCAGGATGCAACAGTTTGTCCTGGTCTACTGAGGCACCATTCATGTTTCACAGCACACCTGCACAGCATGCAAGTTTGTGAACTAAGACACATCTGAATGGATACAACCTACAGAGATACAACAGCTTCACTCTGATTTTGAAGTGCCTAGTCCTTAATGGAAGATAACACTCTACATTTACATATTGAAAGGAATCATATAACTTAGAAAAACTGGAGCTTAATTTGATAACACTTTTGTAATGATTTCAAGTCTCAATGATGAAACAGCATTCATGACAGTACACAAAAGTGATAGCATTTTTTTCCCCATAAAATGCTAAATGAACCTTTACTGTTTAATATTATTTGGCATGAATCTTGGGCCCTCTCAGTAATATACTGTAAATTAAGGCCAGTGTATGTACATATATTGCAACACAGTTAAGTTGTAACAGTCTATTTACCTTATAACAGAGACGCACATTGAATCTACAGTTTATCTTTCAGAAAATGTGTATTTTGTAACACTTTGCAAGTGAATTAAAAATATTATTGCACAATTAGTGACTCTCTCTCTCTCTCTCTCTCTCTCTCTCTCTCTCTCTCTCTCTCTCTCTCTCTCTCTCTCTCTCTCTCTCTCTCTCTCTCTCTCTCTCTCTCTCTCTCTCTCTCTCTCTCTCTCTCTCTCTCTCTCACACACACACACACACACACACACACACACACACACACACACACACACACACACATCTGTCCTTTCTAATGATGACAAGTTATAGATCTGCTAATGGCTTGGGTAAATATAAATTGTAAATCTGTTTGAATGTATGTTTTCACAATTCGTGCCAGCCGGAGAAGACACTAGTTGTATCAAATGTCAAACAGTCCTCACAATATTCTCATCCATGGTCTATTTCACTTCAAAGTTATACATTTCTCACAAAAGAATGATATATGAGCAAAACTCTTCCCATAACACATAACGATCCTTCAAAAGCACAGTTTCATAACATCTCTCCAAATATTCAGGAATGCGAGACATGAATTTCCTGAAGGTTCTTTGTATACAAAAACTTTCTGTCTGTCATCTGAACATTTTCCATTATAGTTATTAAACAAACGTGAACATAGCTCCATAAATGTATGTCTGTGGCAGGTTTATAAGATGACTATGATACAATCTACATATTCTATATGACTGAGTGCTGACTACTGAAATGTGACACGAAGTTCCTTCGTGGGCACCTCAACCTATCTTTTATATATGTGATTTGCTTCTTGGGATAAATGTACTCAATGAAGCAAAATATACCATTTACTCCTCAGTGATTTATGCCCTTTAACTGATCTTAGGCCTTGTAATATGGCTCAACACTGCCTATAAAGCTGGATAATTACTCTATATCAATGATACACTTTTGAGCATACAAGATAAGTGCTCCATACGTCTATTTGTTACACGACACTCTTTTTTCCCTATTTTTTTTTAATACTAAAATGTTCTAAATGAGTACAAATCATTCAAACAAATTATTTACGAGCAGTGCTTACATTGTGCTTGTTGTCTTCTCTGTAGGAGGGAGCAGTTGATAATCTGCCATATTCTTTATGTTGTACGGGGGACTCATTTTTCTTCATGATTTAGAAAACTCGATTCTGCATTAAAATTGTACCAGATATATTTTCTTCTGGTGTAATGAAGACTTTGAACACATGGGCATGCAGGATTAGATTTATCATTTTTTCCACCTTGTTATGATAAATTTAAAAAAGAAAAACATATCTATATCAAATAACACTTAAAATTTGCCATATTCACACAGGAAAATAACTTTATTTGCAAAAGAATTTTGTTGCCCATGAGGGGCCCAAAGTTGACAAGTTAGCGCCTTTTTGGCTATGAAGCGGGCTCTGGGTCGTGACGTCACAGAAAGGTATCAGTGTGATACCATGGCGGATAGTGATAAAGAAAGCATGAGCAGTAGCGATGGAAGGAATATGCTGGATCTCAGTTTTAGCTGTTCCCTTTCAGCAGAGGACCTCACTGAGGATGAGTAGAGAAGATGTAGGGTCAGGAAGGGAGAAGGACAGAGAAGTTCAACCTTACTGGAAGGAGCCACTGGCTACGACAAAGCCGGTCATGTTTGCCGGTGCAGCTGGAGGTGAGTCTGTGCCAGCACTGATCATGACTTGCTGCAGCTGGAAAGGAAGATCGCCAAAACTGGCGCTTGGAACGTTTAGACTGGTATTGGCAAGGGATGCTTTTAAAACGTCATTGTGCGAAAATTCCCATAAAGTGACTGGTTAAAGTTTACGGCAGGCCATCTTGTGAGGTTTCCAATACAGCAACAGCCAATACTGGCAGTGTACGCTGCGAGCACGCGAAGACGGTGTAAAGGCAAACTCAAAACCAGTTGAATTTGAAATCATAGGCCTGCCTGTAGCAGAATTTTAATTTTATTCTATTTAGTGATTTATAACAAGATGCAGGACAGCAAATCACCAACAGAATCAATGGCCTGCCTTCGTATTATAGCCTAAGCTATAATCTGGCAGTACTCAGATACCTAACCTTCAACCAGTCACTTATAGTAATTTTCGTACAATGACTTTTGAAAAGCATCCCCTACCAGTCTAAACTTCCCCAGCTCCAGCTGTGTTCATCTTCCAAAGTTCCGTGGCACTGCAGGCTGCGGCATGATCAACGTGGCCTGTACGTACAAACTCAGGTTTCGATCAGTTCCAGTTGCATCAGCCAAGACTGGCTTTGTCATAAATGTAGCCCGTGGCTCCTTCCAACATCGGTTCACCATGGTGGATGAGTTCAGATTGGACAACTGGGAACAGTTTCCCGTTTGCATCCCCATTTTAGTTCAGTAAGCCATGAGCATATCGACATTCACTGCTGTGAGTCAATGTTTACAATCAGAGTTAGTGTAGAAGCTCCCTTCTGTGACATCACAGACCCTGGTGGTCAAACTATGATAGAAAGTAGCAATGTTTGACGAGTGCGGCCACGAAATGAAATGCAATTCCACATGATAAAATTGAGAATAAAGTGTATATTGCATCATTGCAAAGGCAAATTTTCTTCACAAAGTGCTATAACAACTCAACTCCTTCACTTTTCGTAAAAAATAAAGTACTTGACAAGGGAGAACTTTAACTGTTTTCAAGGTCTCAGATAAATTACACATGAAAATATATTTTTTTTAAAACTTGGGGAAGCAACCTTCACAATAGCCCACTATTGATCAACCTTTTCGCAGTCACCATGGCCAAAGTCCCTGGGCATCAAATATCCTCAGTTGCAAAGCTTTAGCTGACATTGCTTACTGATGAGAACATTTTGCATGAGAATTGTTGATGAGATCAGCCAGCACAGCACGTCAACGTGCAGATTTTCCCTCAAAGGGGTTGGGACAACTGGTGCCACGCCCAAACTAAGGAAAGCCCTTGGTCTTCTCCTAAGCATGAAAGGGTTTGGGGAAGAGGGGGTTAAAAGCCTGAACTTGTAACCACAACATTATTCCAAAACCAAAGATACTTCATTGTGACTTTTGTACCTTGCTATATTGAGCATATACAAGCGCACAAGTGTCAGGAAACGTCATAAAACGGATCCACATGACTCACCATCATTTATGACAGGCTTTTAAGAGTTGGAAAATGTCACAGGGGGATCACTGTCTTACCTGTGATGCATGGGTTGTGACCAAGAAAGCATTCGTGCGGCCTGGATGGTCAAAGTCATGCATGGCTGCGGCAGTGTAAAGCGCCATTAGTTCAAGGGCCTGGAAGTTCCCACCCATGATTCCATAGGTGTCTTCAGCAGTGAAACTGGGGCGGTGTATTGAACAGCTGGACTTGTCTCCAGTCTCCGAGTCTGAAACAATCAAAATTATTTTTCACAGCAATACAGTTTCTGAATTGTACCACAGCTGCTCGGAATGTTACAATGTTACAAGGAAATGAGCCGCAGTTCACAAAATATGGCAATACACTTTGAACTGCTTGAAAGGAGTGAAATTATGTCTGAGAAATGCACACCCTAACAATTCTATATTAACTGCATTTGAAAAGTAAAGGAATATACTTAAGAATTAGATGCAAAATAAAGATACATATTTTCACAGTGTGTTCATAAATAGATTACTGTTGCATGACTTTTTACTGGTTGCAACCTGAAGTTTTGTATCATTATGTCAGCAAAGAGAACCATAACACAGCAGTTCATACACACTTCGTCTACAATTCACATACAAAAGAAGTCATGTTACCATGAAAGACTGGTAAATTTAGAACGAGTTTCAATGCCAAGGCATTGTGTCCTTGGCTTTGTATATTGCAGCCTGTACAATAAATAGGACACAGAAATGGCTGTACAAGTCACAGTGACCCAGAACTTTAATCAATTTATCATTGCATCATGTACCTGCCACCAAATTGGGAATAACTGTTATAATAGAGAGTGGGAAAACTCTTACCACTTCCGACTCTGACAAATTGCCCCCCAAAAATCCAGATGTAAAGGGCTGTAGACTTTACTCTTTCAATTTGATTTCATGTTAATAGACACCATTTTTGCTAAGAATAGCACATAAGACCTATCATAAACGCATGGCCCGGGTCAATAGCTTTCCTTAGCATGCCAAAGAAAGCTGTACACTCGCTCTTATTCAACCCATGACTCTGCGTTAATCACTGTTTACAATGACTAGTCTCTTTTCTTTCCCTGGGATACTGGGAGTATAAAATAAAGTAATGATGTTTAAGTTCTTGGCAGTTAAAAAGTTATATTTGGATCAAGCATCTGCTTTTCCATGCAAGCCAGCTGTACATGTATTGACTCTTTCTTACCATCAGAAAGCAGAGACCATAAGGATGGTTCAGGTCAAACAGCTTTCCTTGGCACGCTTTGGGTGCAATGCACGCATATAAGCATGTCATGGAAAGCTTTTGACTTGGTCAAAACCAATAAGGGTTAAGGCAAGAAACGGGCATGAAACCTACAAAGATTACACTGAGGATGACAGTACATTCCTCCCTCCAATGCTAAAGACTGTACCTCTCCCATACAAAGCCTGCAGTTATCACGCAAGCTCTTGGTGGCCGCCAGGTATCATTTCAAGGAGACAGCTACCACAAAATCATTTGAGATGGGTGTAGGCTGTCCATTACTTCTCCTTGCCACTTCATATGTGCATGAAGTAGTATGTCAATTTTTGGCAATATGAATATCTATTGCAATCACCATGGACTTTCATGGTAATTAGCAGGAATGCATGCATTAACTGACAGGTACCAGGATTATTATTATTATTTTTTTTTAAATCAAGGATCCACAGTGTCACCACCGAGCTACAGTGAACAGCTTTGTTTAACCTTCCCACACACTACATTAGGGTTTCCACCAAGTTTCTGAACAATCTCACTGATGGTTTCAGTGAAGCTAAAAATGGTGAAAAAACACAAAAATTTGTAAAAAAGAAAAAAAAAAAAAAATCTTTCATTGCCACCTGTTGAATAAATTAATGTTCAGGGGTCCCCAGAAGAGTGTCTCCTTCTTAGGTAAAGATTTTTGAAGATTTTGCCAACAAATGACCCCCCTGCCCCCCCCAAAATATATATATACATATATATAAAATCCACAAATCATTGAAGCAAGACTTACTGAACAAACTTGGTAGATCGCCACCAAGTTTGAGGAGGATCTGGCTTATGCTTTTGGAGAAGTGTGAAACATGAAAGGATGACAATGACACTGTCTGATGGATGATGGATGACTGAACATCCTATAAGCTCAGTTGATTGACAAGTCAGCTTAGCTAAAATGACCCCACAAGCCATGAACGTGCAGTGTGTATGTTTGTACATATGCATCCAATTTGAAAAAAAAAATAAAAAATGAAAAATATATCACCAGAGAAATAATTGATAATCAGTCAACTGTGATAATAGGGAACTGCAGTCATGACTTAGTTATCTGGAGAAGAAACATTCAGTGATGAACTTAAAAGGGTGAAAATGTAATACACCGTGTTAACATTTGACCGAAACATTCATTTAATAACATGACAGAAAATGCAGCCACAGCAGATAGATCACAACAATCAACTGAATGCAAATCAGTAGACAGCTAAGTCTACATGCTCTTTCTAATCAAGATTTTCCCAGAATCAAACAGCTGGCAGTGGTTGCTGTGTTTGAGGCCCGGCCAGGACACAGCTCCTTACTGAGAATTTACAGTAGTGCAGAGATAAGTGCATGCTATGACACAAGTATTCTCTGAAAATGTGACGTCCAGTCATTTCTTTATTGTATATTTCAAATACATCATTTTAGTTAAGAGTTTACACAATAGTGAATAGCTTTCTGCATAATTTATCAGTCAACAATTTTTTCTTGGTTTGATTGCTAGATTGCTGCAGTAATATGAATATATATATATCTATCTATATATATATATATATATATATATATATATATATATATATGATGCACAAAGAAGTAATGAGAAGGTCAGCATATGAACCTCAGCAATTATCCCTAATGACTTCCCATAGTATGCACTGGGGGTGTTTTATTGCTCTATGGGCCCACTGACAACAAGCTTGACAGAGCAACACAAAACATCATAATTCTCTCATAAAGAACCATTAACCCTTTCCAGCCAGAACTGGCTGGAGGTAGACAGTCTGCTTCAGTGATCTTTTTCAATTACTTTTAGCATAGGGCTGCGTGTGAAATGCCGAAGACACATATCAAAATAGCATGCCCCAGGTCAATAGGTTTCCTGGGAGCATCGAACCTGCCCCTAGAAAAAAGTTGTTGACTCGGTCTTAATTCCAGGGGGAAAGGTTAAACCATATACTTTACAATAAAATGCAAAATTATGGCTTTCATGCAGCTTCCAATCAATGAGGCTGAAGTTTTGAATATATACTTGAATTGAATGAACGACCAAGTTCACAACAAATTTTGTTGATGATTAAGTGAACCTTTTATGAATGACATAAAGACCTTCACAATTGTGTCGTTCATAGGATAAATAGTTACATGTAAGGGCTTGTATATGTGTGCACTCATGATCCATCTCTTCACCCTGTGATCTAGTGTCTGTCTTTTTCTTTTTTTTTAACTCGGGGCACATTCTACTGGTGTTTGTTCATACATACTCTATATCATATCATACACAAATAAATTACTATGACTGTGCGGAAACTGTCCAGGCATTGACACAGTGTCACCTCATTGCACAATTCATCTTACCAATGTCTCAGTAACAATTTCAGCACACAGTCATTACGGCCTCTGTGTAGATTACTACAGTGAAAAACACTAAACACCATGAAAACATCTCTGCCCTAAACTTTCACTGTGTGTTTTCAATGTTAGCTGAGGTATTTTCAGTTTTTGGGAGCCAACAGTCAGTTTGACATTTAACCCTTTGGTTTAGCAACAGATGATATGCATATGTTTGAAGACCTGTAGCAAAACCTGCAAACTCTGTGCACATGGGTTAATTAATTCTGGATATCTAAAGAACATTGGGGTGAACAAACCATACCTCATTGGATGAGGGAATGAATATAGCTATTTATTAGATGGTGGAATGAATATAGTGGTTGCTGACAGAGTGGCTGCATGCTCCTTGACACATGACTCCCAACGTTAGCCCACCAACCTTTTAAGACCACATTTATCTTTATCAAATCCAGTGCACTATCTTTTGCACAATATTTGACTTCCATTGTGAGATGATAGGCCATCCACCTTTTCAGACCACATTTATCCCCAGTGCTGTCTTTTTCATTTTGGTTGACCTCCCTTGAGAGACCACCTGCTTTGATGTGGCCAGTTTTAGACCTGCTGTGGGGTGGTCTGTCAAAGGAGGTACAACTATCATTGCCAAGTTCCTATCTGATTTAGCCCTTTCAGTGCCAAATTTGGGACTGAGTGAACTACAGCCTTTCTCGGGGTGCATTGGCTGCAATGCGCCGAATGAGCACAGAGAAAAGCTGCTGACCTGGTTATTCTCTCTGGAACTATAGGCATACTGGTATTTGAATGAAAGTTCTTTTTACGAGGAATACGAATCTGGGATCTTTATGATAATTCAGACTTGTCGGACTTAAGTAGATTGACTTTAGATGTGATGGTACTGAAAGAGTTCAAATGTGGGGAGAGAATGTTATAATATATGAAATAAAAAGCACTGGTATATATTTTGCGAATATTTCACAGAATCAATAATGATATCATATATGCTGTGGCTGCCATTCACTTTGATATCCAAATCAACTGTATCTTTATGCAACTGTCCCCCCCCCCCCCCCCCCCAAGCAAAAGATACAATCTCGAAATGTACCATATGTCTGCGATCACAAGTCGGACATCGCTGCTATTTGTAACACGGACATTTTCTGGCTTTGTTTCGAGATTAAAGCGTATGAAGCCACCTGGCTATGCTGTTTCCCCGGCCCATGTTGACCCTCCAGATAAGTTGAAATAAAATGCTGTGTCTGAGTTGACTTAACTGCAAAATAATGGCACTTGGCAGCCGCTTTCTCGATAAATTTTTCAACCGGGGTTATGGCTTTGCTGTTTCACTGTACAATCGTGGCTATGACCTATGCAGCTATGCTCTTTTGCTGGCCCAAATAACCCCTCCACTGCCCACAAGTTGAAATAGAATACTGTGTTTAAGTTGACTTTACTGCAAAAAAACCCCAGCACACGACAGCCATTTTCGCGATAAAATAATTCTTCAGCCAGTGTCATCAACTTTTATTAGGGAAGGGCGGCTTGAAACTCTTTCTTTATTTTATTTTATATTTCATATATTGTGACCGTTTTTGAGTTGACTTTGATGCAAAATAATGGCACACAATGGCCATTTTCTCTATAAAAACTTCCAGCCATGTTTGATAAACTTTTATTACTAAGGGGGGTTTATAACTTTTTTTTTTTTTTGTATGTTTCATAAAAATTATTTAAGGTCAGGACTCCGGCCTTTTCAATTTCAGTGGGGTTGGTCAGGTTATCGGAACCACACATGCATTTATTTTTGTTAGGCCTTAGGTAAATTGGACATTTGTTGAAACGTTTAAAATGGATGTTCTTTCCCCTTTTACACATTACCTCCTTTGACATCAGTTTAATTTGTAATCTTGGCAAAGCCAAAGGCACTTGTCTATTGAGTAAATACATACTCCTGGAAAAACAGTTAAGCACAGTATAATGAGACTGTATGTTGTATTCTGCTTAACTTTTGCCCATGTGTGTACCATAGGCTTCAAATGTGCATACCACTGTTGATTTTCACACTTGAAAACTTTCTTTTGATGTATCTGCATACAACTTTTTCACAATAAAAGTACCCAAAATGGTCCAGTGTTGTTCATATAACTAAGACTCCTTTCTTCACCTCGAATAATATTTGCAATTAGTTATAGTTGGTAGCAATTCTGGGTGCAATGTTTTTAGCATGCACTGAGGAAAACCGTTGACTGAAGACCTCAAATGGTTAAACAATAATGTTCTGCTAACCACCTTCACCAACTAGAAACCGATCAGTGACCGAAAACCCCTCAGCCAGGACGGACAGACAGACAGAACCTACTGACTAACATGAACAATTGCCACTGGTTACTACGTACATGTATGCCAAGTTTTCTGTGTTGCATGTTAGCTTTTTCTTGTATTTTTTACTTTGTATGACCTTCTAGTAGCGTTACTGGTAAAAGTGTTGTTTTGAACAAATTGAGGACAAAGCTTGCATGGGCGGATGCATGGGTAGATGCCGACAATACCCCTCCGGCCTAGATGGCTGGGGGGTAAAAACCATTTCCTGGAATGTATTCCCTCCACGACCTTAACAATTTATCCAAGTCATCCATATTATGCAATATCCAACTTCTACATGGATCACAAGCATTAAGCAAGAAAATGACAGTATTTGCTCAATTCTTACAAATTTGATTCATTCTTTTGAAACAGAAACTAAGAGTTTACAACTAAATAGAACTTGATTTATTAGAGACTTTCATAGTGAGCAGTAGGTGTCATCATAGAGTTTGTTTTACATTTCTGGTACAGGATGTCCATTGTTACAGTAGTTGTTAGGAATTCCCCAGGTTTATACAGGTGTTTGGCTGTAACTTTTTACTTTGTTATCACCAGGATTGAATATATAACCCCAGTTTGTTTCTACCTCAGTTATACACTGGCAAGTGGTTGGACAAATTAATGTGTCCTATACAGCTAGAAAGGGTACATACTAGTTCAGAGGTAAGTCACATTATTCTTATCTGAAATGTTCTATACAAATTTAGTAATTATGTTTGGTTTGATAGGTATTGTGCATTTATATTGAAGCTCCGCATTTATAAGCAAAACTTCATGTACTTAGCTAATTCATGATTTGCCACGTTTATATTTATCCATTATCATGTAGATTGTCTTTGCTGAATATTTAGCTTAGACAAGGAGCCACTACTCTGAGAGACATGTAGGGGTACAGGTTCCAAAACATATTGTAAGTAGTTACCAGCTGAAGACCCTTTAATTTGTTTGGGCTAATACTGCCTATGTCAAAATTCTACAGAGGAACATGTGCAATATGGACAATAGCACTTCCATATCATGTTTACAGGTTAGACAGTGACAGGTTAGCTTATGGAGCGTAAAGAGTTCGGACGATGGAATAGGGTAATGACCACTAGGAAGTGGTTTTGGACAAAAAGACGCAAATACAAAACATTTGTGGTACACTTGGCATCATTCCCCTTATTCTTTATCAAGATATTGAATGAAATGTCCTTTTCTTAGTGCTTAATGACTTTAAATATAATAGATCGAGGTTATCAAATCATTGAGTGAAGGTGACTCAAAAAGAAGGTAACCAAGTAGAGTTTTAGATACAATGCTCTCAAGTGCAATTTTGATCTGGCAGCTCAATTCTCTTTGCCATGGATGTCCAAGGTACACCCTGCAGGTCGTGCCACTAGTATCATAAGCAACTGAGATTTTGACCACTTCTAAATTCCCACTAAATTTCATGAAGATCCATAAAAAAATTAAGGATGCTGGACTGGTAACAAGGTTTCCAAATTTTGACCCATATATTGTGTACATAATACTATAGGTGGTGCCACCACCATTGAAGTCGACACAGATTTCCATGCACTTTCCTAAAAAAAAGATAGGCCTAACTAAAAACTGTGGAGTGCAGAGCATTCACAAGATGACCCATATATCCCAACAGGCCATCTGACCTTGACCTTCAACTCAGATTTAAAAATTGTTATGTGGAAATGTGTGCCCTGCATCCAGCTTTCCATACATGGTCCATTTGTTCCAATCAGTAATAACTTTTGAGTTATTGAAGAAAGCAACAAACTTGGACAAGTGCAAAGTCCATCATCATTGGGTCACAGTGGCTCCAAAAGCAGATCACCAAGTACAGTTTTACGTGCAATTTTGATCTAGAGGCTCAATTCTCTTTGCCATTGATGTCCAAGCTACACCCTACCATTACAAAATCACTTCTTTCAACTTTACGGGCCTGGTGACCTTACAAAATAAGTCAAGGTCACTGCTATTATATAACATATTGGCATTGGACATGATCTTTATGTCCCATAAATTTGGTATGTCTAATTCAATTACATTTTGAGATATGGAATTTATATCTTGAATCACATTCTCGCTCATAATTTCTGTCAAATCATAGATGGTGCCACTCGTATCATATGCAACTGAGACTTTGACCTCCATAATCCCATTAAATTTCATGAACATCTATCAAACATTAAGGATGCTACAGCGGTCACAAGATTTTCATATTTTGACTCATATATTACATTATAATATAGATGGCGCCACCAATAACACACTCGCCCTACATTTTTCATGCTGAAAACAGCTACCTTGAAGCACTGTCCAGCAAGTGAAGATTCCTTTTATGAACCTGTTATCTCATATTAATAGTAATTGTAAACACTGATTGATTAAAAAAGAAGTCCCTCCCAAAGTGACAACAAAGGAAACTACTTTCTCTTCAAGATAAAATCAAAGTACCAGCAAGCACATCTGGGACTAATTAGTCGCCTTATCAGATGAATTAGCATAAACAAACACTTAAGGATACATCTAAGATTATTCTCATGCTGGAATTTCCCTCAAATCAAGGTTGAAGCCATTTTTCAAGCATATAAAACTTGTCATGTTATATATACACTTGACAAGTCCTGACAGTTATATGGGGCTATCTTGAAAACTGTGGACTGTATTGCATTCACAAGCAAAAAGTTTATGGACGGACAGATGGACAAACATGAGTGATACCATGAGCTCTGCAACCTTTGGTCAGCAGAGCTGAAAAGTACTACTAAAGGTTGACATATGTGTGCAACTTTTGTTGAAACACTCAAATTGCTCCACAAAACTACCTCTGCATCCGACATTACCACAAAAGTTGCATCACTTTCCACAAGTTGCTTGCAGACCGACTAAAGGTCTATCTCATTCAACCAGTTGAAAAGAACTAGCCAATAAGACTTTATCCTGATTTTACATGTGTGTTGTCATGGCAACCAGGCAAGGGGCATCATCAGGCTGGAAATACTTATACATGTTCACCCAAAATGGAGTGGAGTAAACCTAAAGTGGAGTGGTGGAGAAATCTAATTGATTTTTGGCAGGAAAATCCCTGTCTTTGGGACATGAAAAACCCACACATGCACGTACTGCAGCAATATACGAGGCAGTACTCTTAAACAGGTATGCAGCGCCACAGTGTGTGCATGTCAGCAGTAGGTGTGGATATTTAATGGGGGGTAATGGATGAAGTTGCTGTGACATATGATGTCATGTATCAGGGTAAATGGTGCAGTAGAATACGGGTTGCGAGCATCCTGTATCGTTCCATAAAAGTTGCTTATACATTTCTAGCTCACTGATATTCTGCCACTCTATAATTTGACAAAAAGAAATGTTATATTCATGATATTATCTGATATTAATGTAAGTCTACCCTTATCGTCTAAAGTGTCTCCTCATTCTGAGACCCCAGGTCAAATTAACACATATTACATATTTTACTGTAATTTGTATGGATATGTAAATTCAGCTGTGACATTTAAAATATACAATATTTGACTGGCCACAGCTTTATGTGCCATGTGCTCGCTGTGCCTTAAGGATGAGTGTCATTTCAGTTCAGTGCTATTTTAAGGTGCTTGTAAAGATTCTATCGCAAAATAATCAATATGCATAAAAACTGCCACAAACTTACTTTTTTGGAAAGCTAACAAACTATCGATTCTTTGCCTCCCACTGTCCTGTGTGTTTGTTGTCCTATGTTTATACAGCAATCATACCAAGCGCTGTCCTCTTTTTCAAAGAACCTTGAACAAACTTGGATTCAACTTTTTAGTTTTCTGATGTAAAGACACTCAATTTCTAGTGAACTGTTCCTAACAATGTAAACGAAAAAAAACGTGTCTAAGTGTTTCAATAACAAGTGTAGTTTTGTCAGGAGAATGACTCAATGTCTGGTCCCTTTAATGCATTGAGTGCAGGTCATTGATGCAACTCGAAAAATGAATAGCACGGTAACAAAACATAGATCATACCAAATGAGACACGCTTTTTCATTTAGCTTAGCTTTCCAAAAATATATATAGTTTGTGGCAGTTTTTATGCATATTGACTGTTTTGTGATAGAATCTTTACAAGCACACTCAAAAAAGCACTGAACCAGACAGACACTCATCCTTAGTGGGATAACAGTCTGTCCACATTGCTACAAACACACTTATTGACATCAGGTGCTTAAAGTATGTACAAATATATATATATACACATATATAAAACCAAACAATATTAATGATGACAAGAGGCCCATGGGCCTAATGCTCTGTTGGCATCATGGCTTCTGAACATATAAAGCTTATGTACATTTAATGTACAAAATTGTCCACCAAATGGAACTTCACTCTATATGTAATCATAGATTATGTGTGCAACTCCTGTGATGAATATTGTTGCATATGCAAATATAACAATGAGTGAGTCCTTAACTTTATGTCCTCAGTGACCTTGGGACAGAAGATCAAGGACACCCAGAGTATGTAATACAAGAGGCCCATAGGCCTGCCTGGTGCTGTGCTGACATTGCCATTGAAGTTCAAGCTACACCCTGCCATTACAAAATCTTTTTTTTTTCAACTTTACAGGCATGGTGACCTCACAAGAATAAGTCAAGATCACTGATATTACACACAAATCTAGCTTTGGACATTGTCTATATATCCTGTAAATTTGACAAGTCTAATCCAATTACTTTTTGAGATATGGAATTTTATATCATAAAACACAATTTGGCTCATAATTTCCATGAAATTACAAGTTGTGCCACTAGTATCATGACCAACTTAGACTTCGACCTCCCACACAATCCCAACAAATTTGGTGAAGATCTGCCAAAAAGTAAAGAGTGTTCACAAGATTTTCATATTTTGAACCCTGTTTTGCATAATATTGTAGGTGGCGCCACCAATATCAAAAAGAACCTAGATTTTTATACCCCCTACAAGTCCTGAAAGTTACATTGGGCTAACTTGAAAACTGTGGACAGTACTGCAGTCACAAAATTTTCACATTTTGACTTGTATATTACATAATACTATAGGTGGCGCCACCAATATTGATGTCGACAAAGATTTTTATACACTTTATAACTCCTAAAAGTGATATGAGCCTATCGCAAGAATTGTGGGGTGCAGAGCATTCACAAGATTACCCACGTATTCAAACTGGCCATTTGACCTAGACCTTCAACTCAGACCAAAAAAATTGTTACTGTTCAAAATATGCGCCCCACGTCCAGCTTCACATTTTGACCCCTATATTACATAATAATGTAGATGGCGCCATCAATATCAAAGGGGGTCTAGATTTTGATACACTCTGTAAGTCCTGAAAGTTATATTGGGATAACTTGAAAACTGTGGATGGTATCGTGCTAACGAGCAAAAGTTTACAGATGGACGGACAGACATGAACGGTCGCATAAGCTCTGCGCCCTTTGGTCAGCAGACCTAATAAAAAGATTCCTGTGAACAATTTATTTGTATGTGGAACAAAAGACAGGCTACACCCCAGGATTGGGGCATTTGATGTCAGACATAATATTCTTTCAACATATAATTTTACAAAACTGATTGGACACAATCCAAAACTGATAGGTTTTTTTTATCCTTAGTTAAGGTATTTTAACCCATTTCCCTGTGAAATTCAGACATAATCAACAAGTTTCCTGTGGATAAGTTGCCCACCAAGTGCCAAACCGGCTCCAATGGAAGCTGTTGATCTCACGCACATTATTCTAATATGCCTTGTCTAAAATTCATATTCAAAATTTCCTTTCCTCACACTGCAATTAATAAAAAGAATAGTCATTGAAGTAGATGGCACTTTATCTCGGGCCACTTTAAGGGGGAAAATATACATAGTACTAACACAGGATACTTTTCAAAAAAATTCTTACCTGTCCAATCACTTTATGGAAATAATTAATTATGGAAATTCCTGCAGGCTTATCTGCTGACAGCTAGCAGCCTGTAGTATCCAAATAATAATTCATACATTGTACTGGAGCAAGTTCATCACCTGCCAAAGATTACTTGATTGGGTTGACACTGAACAAGGACAACAATACCATTTACCTGAGGTAGTACGGTGTACCTCTCTGTTCCTACGGACAAAGGCAAAGGCGCTAATGCTTGACAACAACTTGTTATGTCAAATGTCTGACAACTGCTGACAGGAAGATGGAGGACTCATGCTGGTTAAATATATGTCAGCAAAGAGGAAACATGCGAGTCCTCATTGCATTTCTGGTGGTCATATATGGTTAACATTTAACACCAACAAGGGTAAAACAGGTCAATTCCCATTTAGTGCTAGATAGGAGTTGCTTAGGTAACCATGGCAAGAGGGACCACATCGGACGGTCACCATGGTAACACGGACCACATAAGCATGCAGTCACACTGTGTCTGGACCCTCTTTATCTCTCAAACAGGTCTCGCAGGTGGAAAACAATGAGGCGTACTTTGTGTGAATGAGCGATAAAAGAATGCAAACTCTAGATATGTGATGGAAGTGGAAGAGCCTCCCCCACCGTTTGAGGCCTCCCTGGGCCCTCCCTCCCGCAGTGCAGGAGGCTGTTCATCAGAATAACAGAAATGGGAGAACTGTGGACTTGGGGAATTATGATTTCCTATTAAAACATTCTGCCAGTAAATACACCCAGCCACCAAGTCCTCACAGAACCCTACTGTCCTCTGAAGAAGACAAGCAAACAGCTTAAGGACCACAAAGCACAACAGGGGACTCATTGGACCCTGGCCATCCTAGGTCTTCTCACTTGTAATATAGATGCACATATTTCCTACACAATAGCAAAATGCTCTGCAGTGATCATCTTTTAAGCTGAGACAGCCTCATAACAAGAGGCCCATGGGCCTAGTGCTCTGCTGTCACAAATCAGATTGAAGTGAAATGAACGTGGCTATGAGAAAACATTTTGAAACAAGAAGGCAAATTTATTAATTAGCGAAGTCTTGCAGTGAGATACATCAAATCGTAAGATGTCATTGTGATATTGTATTTGTAGCACTCATTGTTAATTTTTTTTTGTGGTTGGGTCTACATGATCAAGTGTTTCTTTGTAGTTGAATTTGATGAGTGAAAGTCTAGTTGTGTTTCCAAGATATGGTCTTCATTTCTGTTAGGTACCAAATAATGCCTTGGCTCAATTTTTTTTCCGGTTTTCAAAATCTGTCTGTTGCTTTACATTGTCCAGTGACCTTGATAATATAGGTCAAGGTCACTGTTATTCTATAGGTATTTGTGTTTTTATCTAATGTTCCTTAGGTACGAATTCTAGTGTTCTGTGTTTTCAAGACACTGAATTTAAGGTATTTTCAACCTCATGATCATAGTATCACATTTCAACCACAGGTGCTGCTGTACGTTTTTTTTCTTCTCTATTCTTTAGACTTTTTTTACCCAAAAATCTGTGACATCTCAAGCCTGCACATCACAATTTTGAAATACAAGGCAAATTTGAATCGCATCATGTTTTCAACTTTGAATCCTCTGTGACCTTGAAAATGAATCAAGGTCACTCATATTATATAACATAGTAGTCCCATTAAGCAAAATGCCCATCAATTTCATAAAGCTAGCGCGGTTATTTTTGGAAATATTAAATTTAATGTGTTTCAAAAGTTATATGGGGCTACCATCAAAACTTTATAAGTTGTCGCGCTAACAAGGCAAAAGTTTACAGATGGATAGAAGGACCAACAGACAGGTCACCATTACTCCACAGGAACTTGTGCCTTTATCTCATGCTTCTCTGGTAAAAGTTTGGTAAGGTTAATCATATTCATTGTCAAGATATTGAATTTAATATATTTTCAACCTCACAGGCATAGTTTCATATTTCAATCATAGGTGGTGCCACATGTCTTTTCCATTAATTAGACTTTTCACTCTACTGTATCTGTGAAGTCACAAGCCTGTACATCAGAAGTTTGAAACACAAGGCCCATATCAACCATATCATATTTTCAACTTTAAATTCTCTGTGACCTTGAGAAAATGGATCACAAGCCTGTACATCAGAAGTTTGAAACACAAGGCCCATATCAACCATATCATATTTTCAACTTTAAATTCTCTGTGACCTTGAGAAAATGGATCACAAGCCTGTACATCAGAAGTTTGAAACACAAGGCCCATATCAACCATATAATATTTTCAACTTTAAATTCTCTGTGACCTTGAGAAAATGGATCAAAGTCACTCATATTATATAACATTGTACCCTTTTTCATGAATATACTGGCCATCAATTTCATAATGCTAGCTCAATTATTTTTTGAGATATTGAATATAGTGTGTTTCATTATGTTTTGGCTCATATTTCCCATAATGGAGGCGCCACTAGTATCACACACATTCAAAATTTTCGGCTGAGTAACATTCCCACAGAGTTTCATGACGATCCATCAGAAATTAAACACACAAGAGTATCCACTAATTTTTCACATTTTGACCTGTATCTTATGTAATAATCTAGGTCATGACCTTATCACCAAACTTGACCTAGATTTTCATGCATATGATATGTCTTGAAAGCAATATGGGGCTACTATCAAAACTTTTAAAATTATCGCGCTCACAACGCAAAAGTTTACACATGTCTTTCAAAAGGATGGACGGACATGAGCAATTGTATAAGCTCTGGGTGGCACAACATATCTTTACCATCACATGGCTTTGTACACGTAGCTCTACAATGTACCGGTATTGTTACATACATACATAAGTCAACAATTATAGATGCCCAGATCAAGGGTCAAGGTCACTAATATTATATAACATTGTAGCCCTTTCCATGAAGCATATTGGCCATCTATCTCATAATGCTAGCTCTGTTATTTTTTGAGATATTGAATTTAATGTGTTTCATATCATTTTGGCTCATATTTCCTGTAATACCATTATAGGTGGCGTGGCGCCACTAGTATCACACATGTCCAAGATTTTTGGCTTAGTAACATTCCCACCAGTTTCATGAAGATCAAAATGAGGAGCAGGTGGCACCACTAGTATCACAAGCAAGCGAGATCTGGAGCTCCTCCTCAATCCCACAAAATTTCATGAAGATCCATAAAAAATTATGGTTGCTGGACTGGTAACAAGATTTTCAAAATTTGACACATATATTACATACTACTGCTACCATCACTACCACTGACAGTGACATAGACTTTAAGACACTTTATAAGTCTTAAAAGTTATATGGGCCTAACTCAAAAACTGTATGGGGTGCAGAGCCTTCACAAGATGACCCCTAAATTCAAACTGGCCACTTAACCTAAATAGGATAAGTCCTAAAAGTTATATGGGGCTATCTTGAAAACTGTGGACTGTATCATGTTCACAAGCCAAAGCTCATGTGCGGACAGTCATATGAGTGATCGTTATCATGAGCTCTGCAACCTGTGGTCAGCAGAGCTAACACCAAGGCAGACAGCATTAGTGACACTGAACGATTCCTGGCAGTTTTTAATGGGAAAAAGTTGCATGCTGATACATTGGCATCGGCACCCTCAGGGTTAACTACAGTTCACCAAATTCACTGGATGCCTACCTGACTCGCTGGAGGAACCTGTGTTCTTGAATACATCCCCGTCAGGGTTGACTTGATGAAAGCCAGGAATAGGCTGTGTGGTCAGGTAGTAGACCCCATGTAGGACATCTGTAGCATGCACCCTGTTGTGATCTGAAGCCATACAATATTTAATCCTCTGAGGGCATTCTTGATATCTCTGGATTGTCATGCTAAAATTACTGAGTTCTCCAAATTCTTTCCAAAACATGCATCAATGATTCATTGTTAAAAGATCTTTTGCTGTTATTTTAAGCAATTTATGGTCTCCAAATAGCTTTTACCTCCAATTTTCTGCAACCAGTAATTAATTTGGTGCAGCAATCATTGATCAGTACCACCCACTCTCATTGTCAATATATCTATATGTACATCACAAATTTCCAAGAATTCTTTTAGATAGAAAAATATTGTGACAGTAGGGAACTTGAGAATAAAATGAGAACTCAGCTAGGTTGTGATAATGAGGTACTGAGGCATCAGCAATAACTATTGAAGATGCAGGAGACGTGGGTGTTTGTTGCTTCAGTGGAGATTACTAAGGTCCAGTGACTCCACAAATTCCCTGCACACTTGCAGAACTTTGGTAGAAATGTGCAGATTAAATAGAGCCTTAATCAAAATTAAAAGTAACTGTCCGTAAATGGCATACTAATATGCTATAAATGCTGCCAAAATCTGGAATATAGGATTCAGATGAGTATTAGATTCCAAATTACAGAGATATAGAACCATGAAATATAGGGCTTTTTCTCCATATTTTTGCACTTCTGCTAGAAAAATTAACAGTAGGAAATAAGAATCCCTCAGCTAGGCTTAAAATATGATGAGGGCGTTTTCCGTCACTGGTCTTGCCTAGTTTTCACATAAAATATGATGACGCCAGTGACCTTGAAAACAGGTCAAGTTCAATGAATGTTGAAGTCAGTAAAGCTTCCAATTACATGTTCTACAGTACAAGTTTCATAAAAGTAGTTAACTTTGTTATGTCTGCAAGGACAAACCCTTACCATGATATAGCGGTCTGCTCCAACCAAAGCAGTCCACTGTATTAGCACTTCTTTATTGCTTTTATAGAAGCAGTCAACACAACTTTTCTGAAAGTAGCCAGCTTACTTGTTAGCTGTATTCCCAGCTTTCTCAGAAGCTGTATACACTGCTTCTCTGAAAGCACACAAGTTACTTTAAAGCAGGACTGTTGCTTTTCTTAAAGCAGTCTGCTTACACTAAGTTGTACTCACTCCTTTAACAGAAGCTGCATCCACTGCTTCTCTCAAAGCAGAGAACTTATTTCAAGGGAAGAATACTGCTTCTGATGAAGCAGTGTGAACATAGAAAATATTTTGAGGCCACAATGCTGCTTTATTGCTGCTTCTGGAACTTCAATGATTTTGAAATAGTCCTGCATCACTGTATTACCGCTTCCTGGACTTAGTTATGTTTTATTCATGCATGCATGCATGCATGCAGTCTAAACCAAGAAGGTATTCACATATGAACATATATCACTTTATGCTGTTATGGCACTACATTAAATAGATGTTTATTGATATGATAAGGTTACATCCAACACTTATTAAACTATATGTATAGTCTTTGTTGGCAGTTTTACAAGCTTCCCAGAGGCAGTCAGTCTTTAACTATCCAGTGTGGGTGGGGTGGGAGATGTACATTGTAAATGAGACGAACATCACAGAAATAAACACAATCTTCCCAACCGAAAAATATACCCCCCCCCCCCCCATCCATCCAGCAGTCTAGTGTGGCTGAAATCCCTGTTTTATACATGACAAAGGGTGTCTTTTCCCTCAAGTTGGATAGGATGACCAAACAGCATCTGTAAGCATTCAGAGCCAGGGTGTCAAGGAACACAGTATCAGCTATACCTATTGCTACCAGTTAGCTTTATGATATGCATTGCCTGGCATGGCCAGGGCAAATGACTGTTGATACAGGCACATCTGGAGAAACTTGAGAGCCTGCTGGAATGGGGGGGGGGGGGGGGGAGACAAGACAAAGCCAGCCTGGAATAAGAGGGTGAAAAGTATTCCAACATGCATATCTAAATGATGATGAAGTTAAATTAAGCAATAAATTTTAGTAGTAATTGATTGCATTAATCTATGATATCAAACATTTGCTACCCAGTGTCACTAAAGCTTAAATTAGCCATGGAGTAGTGTACGAAACAGTGGGGGGGAGCCACAAATGGTATCTCTGTTGGTTCATTTTGGCGGTTATTTCACAGTTATTTTAAGCCTGGCTCAGGACTATTTGTGGGTCAGCATCATTTTACAATAATTTTTGTCCATTGAGTTGCGGCTGTTTGCAAAAGTCAGCAGTATGCTAAGTCTGGTGGAGTGGCAGGACAATGGATGACCAGGTCGTGGTTTTACTACAAACCCCCACACCAGGCAAGAAAGGAGCTTGACCCCTACAAAGTTGGGGAAACTTTTTCTTCCATTCAAGGGCTGCCCTGGGAAAGAATTTGAGGCAGTTACACTAGTTGGCAACATGTGGTAAGTGTTCCTGTGTTCCAAGCTTGAATATCTGTGTGTATGTGCTGATCAAATGATATACTCTAAACTGAACAACTATGTAAGATTCTAAATATCTCATGAGTGCCAGGGGCTAAATTCAATGCAAGCTAGAACAGATGTGAAAAATTTGAAAATGGTACACATATTTGTTTCAAGTATCCAAACTGCACTGGTAATGTTCGAGCCAGAAGCTGTGCATGCAAACATTTACATGTATATGTATTATAATCTTATAATTCACAATGTACAGTACCATAAACTTGTTATTTTTCTTTTCTTTTTTTTTTTTTTTATAAACAGAGCCTTATTAATAATAATAGAATGAAAATTCATCAATCAATATTCTATATGTCTTAGTTCAAGATCAATTTATAACTGAGAGTATGGGGTTGATCAAGAAATTATTTCTATCCTCCTGGCACCCTGTTCTGGTAAGATTATGAGATAAGTTAAGGTTTGACATGCATTTTTATTCATGTGAGATATACCTTTAAAATGACCAATTATATGGTTTCTAGGAACTAGGTACCATGGAGGAACTGCAGGCATTGCAGAAACATTTGAAAGAGAGAGGGTTGAAGGAAAACTGCAGGAAGATGGCTGGTCAGGTTAACTTTAATAATATTTCTACATGTACATCATATAATCCCCAATGTAACATGACACACATATGTGCATATGTACTGGTATATTTCTAATAATTGCAGGGTTGACAATCAGGATCCATTTAAATCAAATACTTAGCATACATGTATATAATAAAAAGAAAAATGTACAAGCAACTAAACTTATTTAAAAGAAACATGGGGAACATAACTAAATTCAAGGTTCTTATCTTCTGATAATAATTAGTGTGGGCATTATTGATTTGATATACATGTCCACAACATGGGAGTGTTAGCTT
The DNA here is from genome assembly GCA_964020975.1 of Hermodice carunculata. NCBI lineage: Eukaryota > Metazoa > Annelida > Polychaeta > Eunicida > Amphinomidae > Hermodice > Hermodice carunculata. The sequence goes on along the minus strand of OZ026614.1, from coordinate 94,616,687 downwards.
ATCATTGTATGTTCAAAGTGTAATGCTTGTTTTTCAACTTTCTTTGCTTCTCCAATTTCAGCCTACTGTGTGGAGAATATTCAGTGGCTCAGGTCCATGCTGAGGGAATTGCTGTGTTCTCTTGCTGCAGTTCTGCCACAACAAAGGCCAAAAAGAAGTAGACGAAGATGCCATCTCCCTGCAGCTAAGACCAACTTATCAACTTAAGAGCAACAAAGAACTGTCAGTTAACATAATAGATAATGTGGTTGACCTTGAACTGCTTTTCAAGGTCACTAGAGTTGTGCAATGGATATTTTTCAACATTTTCCGAGTATGATATAGACTGTAGTGCATGTAAAATTGATGATGCAAACTCGGATATTTGATGGAAGTGATGGAAACACAAAGTTTGTAATTATGGTAATTAAATGTGGCTTTTAACTGACAAACATTTGTTTGTATTTTCTAATAATTTTCGTGTCTAACCTTCAATGTCTGTAAGTAGACAATCTGCAGACATTGTTCATGAAGTTCCCTTTGCCCCCTATACAGAAACTGGGCCATTGCTGATTTTCTGTCTTGTACTGGTACTCAGAGTATGAAGCCTAAGGGGGCAGTAGTCAATATCACTGTATACATACGAACAGGATTTTTCCCAGTGGCCAACACTTGCTGCGGTACATTCTTTCTTCTGTTAGAATTGATTAACTATTTTTTTCAGAGTTTGCAGATATGTCAGTCCTGGGTTCTCTTCTGTGCTTCCAAGATATGGGTCTTTCATTCAGTTACATGAATGTTGCACCTCACATCTTCTCAACATCATATCATTTCTGATGGTGCTTTTCTGGGATTGCAGATACAGAATGGCTGAATGACCTTCATACCGCCAAATTCAGCAGATTGTAAGAGAATAGATGCTGAATTTGGTGGTAATAATGCATAAAGTATACTTGACCCTCACCCCCACAAATCTAACATTTTGACCAATTAAATGTTGTCCAAAGACACATTTTAGGGTCTCAGACAGTAGGTACAAACCCATGGAAATCATTATGCTTTCATTTGAACAGCTGTATGCATGCTTTATAGGCACTACTTACAAAGTGGTTACATTGGCAGTACCATGTATTAAATACTGCTTTTTTCAGCTATATAGTAATGCAGTGCCGCTGTATGGGTGCTTAAGAGCTGCTTCTTACAAAGCAGTTACATGGAGAAACCCATGTTAGGTACACCACTTTACAGCAGCTGTGTTACTGCTATGCTAGAAGCAATAACACTACTTTATAGCTGCTTTAGAGCTGCTTCTGAAAAAGCAGTTGCATGGAATAACCCATGTAAGGTATACCGCTTCTCAGCAGCTGCGATGCTGCTCCGCCATAAGCAGTAATTCTGCTTTATGGTTGCTTTATAGCTGCTCCCTTCAAAGCAGTTACATAGAGAACTCCATGTTATGAATGCCACTTTCCAGCAGCTGTATGATCGCTTTAATGGAAGCAGCTATAAAGCAACAATAAACCGTAGCCAAATATTTAAATGAGCACAGCTTTTCAGCCGCTTTAGTGCAGCTTCAGTGAAAGGGGTACTGCTTCTCAGAAGCTGTATTGTTGCTTTGTACGAAGCAGGGTTGCTGCTTTGTGAAAAGCTGCATTATCCCTTTGTAGAAAGCAGTATGTCAACTTTCTTATAAGCGGCATCACTTCTCAGTTGCTTTATTGCTGCTTTGCAGATAGCAGTGTACAGCTTTCCATGTCTGCTTTATTATTGCTTCTCCATTGCTGTATTACTGCTATATCATGGTAAGGGAAAGGTATGATGACCCTGGGTAACCTTGAAAATAAGTCAAGGTCGCTGAAGGTCAAATTCACCCAAGCTTCCAAAGAGATGCTTCTACATTAACAGTTTCATGATAGTAAATCAATTTTATTCAAAACTTAGTTATTCTGTCCACATGAGTAAAATTATGATGACCCCTAGTGAGCCTTCAAAATTAATCATAGTAGCTGAACATTGAATTTCACCAAGCTTTTAATGAGAAGCTTCTACAATACAACTTTCATGCCAGCAGCTTAGTTGTTCCTTGCATCCACATGAGTGACAGATGGATAGATGCATGCACAGGCTGACACAACAATATCCCATTGGCTGATAAGGCCAGGTGGGCAGTGATTTTTTAAAAAATGTTTTGTGACAATATCAGCTGCTGAAAAAATTACACATTCTTTTTTTCATGATTCAATGCCAAGTGTAACGTCCAAAGCATAATATATTTCTATAAGCAGTTTGTAGTTTCGGGATTGCTCACATGGTGAGTTATTCCACAGCTGCAACATGGACAGCAGCAGCATGACTGTATAGCCATGATTCTCATAGAAGTATGGAATAATGGTACTTACATGGCTTTTCCCTATAACCCAATTCTAAAGCGTGGAAATATGTGAGAAATTCTTTCACAGGAATGCGGAATGTTTCGAAGAATCCAACTTCGGTGAATAATCTGTATGCAACCTGCAAGGCACATCAAGAACAAACTGAATTTCAATACCAACTCAAAGTTAGCACTAAGCATATGCTTCATTCACCTCAAAATGCTGTTTCCAATATGAATTGCTGACCTTACTCTTGACACAGTAATTGGGCAGTGGAAATCAATACGATAATTCAGTGACTGACCATGTTTGCCGGAAATCAGGAACTTTTAGAGTGCTTATACACTCTACAAATTGGAACTCTTCCCACCAGCATCAATAATATTTCTGCATAAGTGCATTTCAGCCAAGTACAAAATTGCCCCCATACAGTCAGTGGTCATTGCCTGCATAGCAAGCCATGCACCTGCAGTCCCAATGTCAGCTGCAGCATGGTTTGCCAGGCAATGCAAAACAAAAATATAACCGTTGGAACTATGTATCTTAAGATACCTCAGCCAGGGTAAAAATATAATAACCCCTGATGCCTTTGAAATTTGGGCAAAGTCATGGAATGTTACATTCAGCAAAGCCTCCAATGAGATGCTTGTACAGTACAAGTTTCATGACAGTAGCTCAACTTGTTCAAAAGTTCCTGTGTCCGCAAGGGTGACTTTTGATGGACAGATGCATGCATGCAGACATGACGACAACAATACCCCACTGGCTTATAATTAAAGCCCCGGGGGTACAAAAAAACAATGAACAAGTCCATTGCCAGTTTGTACAATGTATAGAGTACAGATTACCTTATCCCCTTCCCATTTCATTTAAGTCTGAGTCAACACTTTTCTTGACATGGGTTGGGCTCTTGGTAAGCACCAAACCCACACCAGGGAAAACCTGCTGATTGGCAGATGTTATCTTGATAGGTCTCATCTACAATTCTCACTTAATTGTTTTTTTCAGTGCTGTTAAAATCAGACACAAACATTGCAGCAAACCACATTTGACCATCAACCTGTTTTGGCCAGTTTCAGGGGTGAAAGGGTTAATGACAGGAGATGCATCGGAAGCATATCTTTGTACCTTGCATCTAAACAGGAAAAGTGTTAATAAAAATGTAACGTAAATATATTTACATACATACAAACATTTTTTATAAGAGTATCATTAAAAGATTTCAAACCAGCCAAAAGGCAACTTTGTGAGCTATCAACTGTGGAATAAACATTTAGATTTGTGACAAGGATGTGAAATTTTCGAAACCTGTTCAAACGTGGAAACAACTTCTTATCTAATTACAAGTAAATTTCTACACATATTCTGTGTACTTATGTGGCCAAAAACATTGAAGTGCATGAAATTCTTGATATTTCACATGCATTTGATCAATCTATATGTTTCTTTCATACTTATCCCATGCACTTAATTTTAGTCAGATTGGGAATCTTTGGGTCCTGTCTTGATCTTGACCTAAAATGTTTTGAATTTATACCATTCAATCTGTCCTCAAGCATGTGGAAAAGAAAGATATGTCATTTTTGACCAGTCACAGTTCCCGCCTATCATTACAGCTGAAGCTGCCGAATGGTCAGGGGCATGATCACGATGGTATTCACTCTTAAGTAGCTCTGTTTGATTGCTGAGTTTGTAGAGCCCAGATGCCATTTTGATTTGATAATGGTATTTCTTGCATCTCCACCCGCATCTTAATTACCCATGATTCCATCCCCTGCTGCTTCATCATCACAATCAAATCTAGTGACTGTACTCATTACAAGTCTCTATCAATATTTCTTATAAAGTACTGGCAAAAGATTTCTAAATGATTTGTGAAAACTGGATTTCTACCTGAAGAAAAAAAGCATACATTTTGATCACATCACCTTCACCCTCTCCCTCTTTTTTCCAGCTGATGTTCCAAAGATAAGCACAAGAGTATAATGGCCCTGGTGCAGGTTTTTTTTGTTTTTGTTTTTTTTTGGTGTTGACAAGATTCCTATTGAAATAAAATTTGAAAAATGAAGTGAGGGTCTGGCCATATTGTTAGTTTGACCGGTTTCGCTGGTTTAGTGGCTTGTCAAGAACTGAATATTTCAATGGCTGCAGCGTGGTACTATTAGTCACTACCTGTCTGTTCACGTGGATATTTTCTTGTATCCCCTGAACAGACAGGCAGTGATGATTTTACCCTGTTAAAGGACTATAAATGTGAAATAAAAACAGCTGAAAAACATAATTTATTTAATAACATCAACCATTTAACAATGTGTAGAATACTAAATTTGGCAACAAGGTCTTCTTTTTTTTCAACTGAAGTAGGCCTATTTTTTTACTGATATCAGTCATTTGATTCATGAGCCTGATCGCAAAACAGGTATACAGAATTTGTACATACCTGTTTGGCAATCAGGAAGGATACCAAAGAGGGAATAGAGGGAATTCTCTTGTATTTTTAAACTAATCAGCAAACGTAAATTTCATCTATTACAGGGTAATGTTAAACACATAATATATGTTTGTCACGTGATAATACAGTATGTTGACAACAATACATACTGCTAACGTCTTGGGTGAGCTTGGTGTTTGCTCAGACTTTTTATAGTCACACTTAACTTGTCCAGTGACATGGTGTGACAACATATATGCAAATTGCATATATATAAAAAAATACTATTGACACTGACAGACACTTATACAATATACCATGAAACACCGTCTGCATTGGCGCCCAGCTTGTTCCTCTTTCCGGAACTTTTCTCTGAAATTTGCCTTTTGCTGCCAATAACATGAAAGTATTGGGCACTGTGCTGAACTTGGCGTCAAAAGTTATGCCTGGGGTATTCTGACAGGTTTTACAACGGTAAATGTCTGCATGAAGCAACTTGTTTACTGGGGTGTAACATGCTTATGCTACCAATGTACAGTTTGATCCCATTCAGCTTTTACCATCGCAAACACAGACCCAGGAAAGCTACGTATGGGTCATCAAGTGAGCAGCCAACAAATGCATCACTCTCTGTCACACATCCATCTATACGGAAATGACCACCAGCTGTTTATTTGTAGAATTTCATTTCCACAACAATCTGAACTCAATTTTTTTTTTTTTACTGATACATTTTTAAAAGCATGATAACTTTTTCAGTGCAGATTTGACCAGCATGAACCAATTTTGTCTCTTTTTTTTTTTTTTGAAAAGAAAAATAGGAATGCAATATCATTTAGGCAGACACTTATACATGTACATTGAATATAAAATAGGAGCACTTTCAATCGAAGTAAAACAACCAGTTTAAAAATATTATTTGATCGATTCTTTTCTTAGCACATACACTGGGTCAAGTTGACTTGCAGCACCTTTGTGTGAGAACAAGTTCCAGGCAGTCATTCTTTCCTTCTGCTTTTAGAGAGTCAAGTTTTATTTGGTGTCCCCCTCGGAGATGTTTCATGAATATATATATGGAATCCTCTTGTGGAGAGTTAGTCAGAATTTGAATTTTGCTCTTTATTTTTTCATATATATCATAAGTGCATAAACTAGTTCATACAATTTTAATCTGGCCATTATAACCATTAACTAATATGTTATATTATCCATTTGCTAGTATTCACATTCTTACATTCTTTAAATTCAAGCTGGTTGTTGTTACCAAAGACAAGCAGCTGCCATCACAAAAAACATGCCTGGGAACTTTAAGGCTCTGAAACATACTAATGGCTTCCTGTTCATGACAAGTTCATTATTTCATTTGGCTGTCAAAGCCTTGAATTTTCAAAAATTTTGCATCGAACATGATAATGATGATGAATTAAACTACAGGTTTAAACATGTAGACAGTGGCTGGATTACATCTGGATGTTGACAAATTGGATTGTGTTGTTTTTATTGGTTCAGAAGTACCCAGAGGATGTGGCACTGTTGCTTCTGTTTGTATCATTATTTCCAACACTGACTATGATGGTTTCCTCACTGTAACTCAGTCCTCATGATCAGTAGATAGTAATGTCTTATTCTCAAAGAACTCATTTAACCCCCCCCCCCCCCCAAAAAAAAGAAGCAAATTTGAATTTTGAATGTCTTAACTTTGAAGTCATCATCTTAATGGTTGCCGTGGCTGTTTCATGCATATTACCAACAACACATTTGTCTCACTCTTTTACATTTAACAGTCAACATTAACAAATCAATAACAGACCAAAGTAAAAAAAAAATAAATTGAATATTTTATAATACAACGTGAGCACATTTCATAAAGCTGAACTTTGCAAGTCAGTACTGTACAATGAAGATCCAGTGGCCCCTTCTTGATGGTGGAGTCTGGCATATTTTTTTCTGTCAGACTTGTCAAGCAGTCTTTTGTTATGGCCCCTGAACATGTTTATATCCCAACAGGTAGTCAGACGTGGCTATACATACACTCAGTGTGATAATAATTTTCCTTAAGGCTGAAATTTTTAAGCCTAATCAGTCCTAATACAAGGCTGAGTCAACAGCTTTCACAGGCATACCAATAGCAAACCATCTCCTGAAAAAAACATACAATTGGTGAAAAGATGTATACAGCCAGCAACAGTGGAGGATATGTGTCACTGACTTTTTTTTCTGTACAATATGCTCAATTAAGTGCCAATCACATCTAAAGTCTATCTACTTAAGTCAGATGAGTCTGAATTATCATTAGGATCCCAGATACGTATTACTTGTAAAAGACCTTTCATTCGAGTATCAGTATGCCTCTAGTCCCAGAGAGAATACCCCAGGTCAACAGCTGTTCTCGGCACACATGGAGCACATTGGGCCCAATGCGCATCAAGAAAAGCTGTTGACTCAGTCAAAAAATTGGCACTGAAAGAGTTAATATAATTATGAGTAAACATATTCCTGTCTGGAAGGACCATTCCAATAAAAGACCACTTGTCTTAAAAAGGCCAACTTTTCACAATAGTTTGTTCAGTACTTTAAATCTGATTCATACTGGCCTGATGAAACACCACCTGTCTTGAGAAACCATGATTTGGTCAGAACTAGGTGTGGTCTTTCAAGACAGGTTTCACTGCAATGCACAAACTTTCACATGTCTACTGTCAAATTCTTCCTGGTGGTTGTGTGGTGGCCAGGTAGCACTTGCCAGAAACTTTCCAAGATTTCAACTTGTTTCCATAACATTAACATCACATTTTATGGGCTGCACGCCTATACATGTAATGGCTTAGTCCATTTACATTACGGAGCTAATGCACGTCAAATGCCAAAAGACAATGCCAGGCACTGCTGGAAGTGTTCTAGTCTTCATCAGCAGTTGGTATGACCAAGCTAGTTGACCTTATGTTTTTCTGTAAGAAGAATTAAATTTTACGTTCCACCTGTGACTTGTCCTCACGTTCATTAAGGCCCATATAAATATACCCAAGGTAGACTAAACGCAGTGATCTTTGGTCAGTCTCTCAGGAGCCCAGGTCATAGGGAAAACAGTCAGATTTTCCAATCAAAGATTTCTGACCGTCATATATTTCTGACAGCAGCTTACACAGGCAACCCTCTCGCTGTCGAGGCACTAGTGTTGTGCTCTAATGCAGCTGACTTTATGACCTACTTTTGATGAATGAGACATCCAATTGGGTGGGTCCTTATGGGTGTTGATGCTGAGTTTCATAAAACCATGTCCAAGCAAAACAACACTGTAGTGCTGACACCAATGTATGGTACATGGATGGACAGAAGAAGCCTTTGCCAAGTGCCACACCTCTGGGGGGCAAGGACACATAGCCGCCAGGGCAACCATCGTAATTTGACAAAATTTGAAACTGCCAGTTCTGCTCATGCTGATTGAGGTCCAGCTGTTAACTCTTGCCCTCTTAAACTGGACAAAACTAGCTGCTGGTCAAATGTCGTCTGCTCCAATGTTTTCACCTGGCTTTTAATAAAGCACAATTTGAAGGAGAACTGTGCATACAACCTGTCAAGATAACAGGACCAGGTCACCAGCTTTCTTTGGCATGGGTTGGGCATTTACCACCCAACCCACCTAAAGGAAAGCTGTTGACTCAATCATAATTCAATGTGGAAAGGGTTAAGAACTACTGGCAGCTTTATCATAAAACGTTAACATCCTCATTCTGCAAGCCCCACCACCAGTCTCTCTTCACTGCATGGCCATCAACATGGATGTTGGCATCAGCTTCTGGCCCCACCAGCCCCTCCAAATTTTCAGATTTATGGGCCCCTCTCCTCACCTTCCTGCATTTGATCCCATGCCCCAGTGCTATTGTTGTTTGATCCTTCACCTTGGCACATGATAATTTTTACCTTTCACTGACCTCACATTACCTATCATCCTCTATATCACATATGTACCAAAAGCCACTTAATATCTACATGCAGCTCACAAGAAATTACCGGTTTACAGGTGCAAGGAACACACTTCTACTGCCATTTTTCCCCCTTGCGAATTCTCTTGAAATAAAAGGGCAATGGGGGAAACAGAGTCTACCATGGTTGGGATGTCAGGCGAGGGCTTTTCAATCTTTGGCAGCTTTGTGCTGGGCTAAAATGGCCAAAGTTGCCAACTCATTGATGGACCTTCCCCAAGTACATATATGTAAATTTCTTAGTGTGATGAGATGGCTACCCCACCCAAAGGCTATCAAAATTCACATCCCCCTGAGCTGGGACCCTGAGTCAGCTAAGCAGGCAACCGACTGAGGTCAAACCCTCATTCTACACCCCACGTGAGCAATGCTCTGCTTCTCAGTTGAGGTACCAGACTTACTAGAACAGGGCACAATGTCTCTCCACCATGAAAATATAAGTTTATAATGCACAGCATTGGTAAAATCAATTTGAACCGCTGACTATGCTTTTGCAGGAACGGTTTCTGAAAAACAGCCCGGACAAGCTGTTTCAGACAGATAAACATTGCCCTTAGCTATATCCTTTACACTGAGAATGGAACTATATGTCATGATGGCATACTGTGGGTGTGACAAGAACTTTCTTAACAAGCAATTAATATATATATATATATATATATATATATTATATATATATATAGTATGTGTAGCAACAGAAGCTTCTACATGCATGTAGCCACAATAATTTGGACTTTTTTCCTTTTGCTATGCCACATTGATGATACTTATTGCTGCAGAGGAAGTCACAGAAAGATCAGCTGTGTTTTATCATATAGGGCCTGTACTTTTCCGTTTTTACCGGAAACGGAACGGAATAATGAATTTTTGTCCTCTATGAAACGGAATTTGCTGTTTTGCCTTAATGTGTTTTACATACAAATATTTACATTCAATCTAACTTTTAACATTGCAAGTATAGGAGAGAGCCCGGTGTGTTATGAGACCATAACACAGTAGCCATGTGTGTTATGGGACCATAACACAAGTGTCCCGCCCACTTTCCAATAAGCCATGCCCACTTGGGTTTCCGGAACTCTGCACTTGAATATGTTGGGTAAATCTGTTTCTGGACGTTTCTCTTAATTTTATGTATTACATTTCTAACTTTCGTGTAACTGAGCTGAAAAACAAGAGGGAAATGTAAATATAAGCAATGAGGGTCGCTTTTGTGTGTGTTATGGCATAATGACGCGGGTGATTGAAGCTGGCATCGGGCGAGGCGCACTGGCGTGTGCCACGCCCACAATGTCAGCTTCAATCACGCGCATCATTATGCCATAACACACAAAATCGACCCTCATTTCTTAAAGAGACCTACTGAAACAGAATTTGGAAATTTTTGCCAGGTGAAACGGAATTTCAAGTTTTTTGAAACGGAAAAATACAGGCCCTAATAATATATAGTCATGACATATGTATATACAGTGGAACCGTGCTTAATGGTCACACCACCAAACGTTCCTCCCTCAGTCTATTCAGCTCACTTTTAAGTGCAAATGATCTCTATCTATCTGCATTCTTGAAGTCCCAGAATTGTGGTCATCCCCTAATTGCAGTCATGTCTCGCTGTGGCCACAAGTGACTATCATTGTGGAGTTACACTGTACTTTAAAACACAACTGCTCGATTCCTTCCACGGTAAATTCACGTGACAGACACATAAATCAGAAAGCCAACCAGGGCTCAACAATTTACGTGCCTGATTGCCTGGGACAAGTGAGAATCAATTCCAGCCAAGTTACTCTGCAAAAGCACTTGACCTGTTCCTGGAGCTTTGCTGTCTCTCTCTCTCTTTCGGACATGTTAATTCATTTTTCCAAAATTGAGCGTTTCCTGCTTTCAACTGCCAGGCGCACAAAGCAGCGGCACACAAAGAGGTGACAATAATTTGTTACAACATATTGTTCACACAGGTGGTATGGTCAGGGATGCCAAAAAGGCAATCCTCTGCAATAACATTGTTTTAATTGAAGACCTACATGTAACACGACACAAAGACGACAATGGGACTTTGTGATCCCCCCCCTCACCTCCATGATTGTGACTTACAACATGTGAAGACCTGCAGAGACAGTCCACACTGCCTGATTGTGGTCAATAAATCGTGTGGCAAAATGTAATTTTCGAGTCTTCGTTTAGCCATGATTGGTGTATATGGTGTAGACCTTGTATTTTTCTGTGATCGTGGTAAAAAGACAAAATTCACAACTTAAAACAGATTTTTTTTTTTTTTGGTTCAGATGTAAAAAGATTGTCCATGTGGAGTGAAGCCCATCCAAGGCAGCTCCAGCCTGTGGGTTGCTATGGCAAAACTGCTGCAGTTCTGTTCAACATTGATCATTTTTCTCTTGTACATATTTCACGTCTCTCAGTACTGTGGAGGGCTCCAGCGGGTAAAGGCCCTGGAGGTTCTAAGATTTTTCACAGCTTACTCTCTCAATTTGGCGGAATATGCACTTACTTGGGCCATGTGCATGTATTATACATCTGTCACAGGAAGACAACGTAAATTGTGAAAAAAGAAATGAAAGAACGTTGAATTGTGACTTTTGTATGTACCCAGTCAGTCATTTTCCACACTTTGCCCATTGTATGTTGTTGAGGTTTCCACAATTTGTGCCAAAATCTGTTTGTTTGTTTTTTTAAATTTTAAATCAGGTAGGTCAGTAGACATTTTTAAAACTGGTAAATTTTGGTAGAACAGAAAATTCGATAGTATTGGAACCTCTGCAATTGCAAAGTGGCAAATGGGCTGCATGAGCCTAGAAATTGCCCTTTTCCACCTTAATCTTTGTGCCAACTATGGATGGCAACACTTGCCACATGATCTATCACAAGGAGAACCTGCCTCTGCCCATTGGACAAGAATTGTAAATCGTGACCAGAAACATGTCATGCCACCTTGTGGCTATATTTATATGTGTCAAACATTCCCCAGTGGTCAAAGAGTTCAAACTGCATCATCATATGAGAACACAAATATCATTCATCAAAGACACCTCAGTTTGTTTCAGAATATGTTTCTTCACTTAGTTCAAAAGCGACTCTGCTTTGTTCGACTACTCATGGTAGACTGGGAGATTGAATTTCAAACGGGATCAAATTTAGAATGTCGCTCTGCCCGAGCTCTCTTAAATCATGAACAAAACTTCAGTGGCATGCATACATACTCAATACACATCATTGCTCATGACAAGTTGAAATGTAAAAAAAAAAAAAAAAAAAAAAAAAGTTGAAATGTAGACTTTAATAACGTTGACTGGCTAGGAAGCACCCCGCTGGTGATAACCCTGTGTTCGAAATTAGATCCCGTTCAAAATTCACCCCCCCCCCCCCCCCCGCCAGTATACTTCGATCATTGGCACAATTAAAACGTAACTTACCTGACATAATATAGAATCTTGAGCTCGACTTGACAGATCAAATATTGGATAATCCCAGTCATTTAACCTGTGAATTTTTAAGAGTTCTGTATTTTCTAATTGTTCTACACTGAAAGGAAGTTCTTCTGACACACATGGCACATGTGAGGGGCTTGAATGCCATAAGTCTGTGTTGTCAATGTCCATGCTATCATGGCTTGTTGTGGGTTTATGTACACTTAGTGCATCTACAGTGTCTGTACAAGTGGCAGGGCTGTGTGCCCTAATGTCTTCAGCACATGTTTCTTCTACGGTTTCCTTCTCTTCCCTTTTTACATCTTTCTCCTCTTCTTTTTCCTGCTGAAATGATATGCAACAATAAATTACATCATATGAAATGACAGGGTTTATTTGTATTTAACAACAGAAAGCACACACACGTGAGCAGCTGATTCCCAGTCAAGAAAACGTACTCTCCTTCTGTATATGCCAATGTTACTTAAGCAACTTGTCACTCACATTGCATTGCTGGAAGTGAAAATTCCTAGTACAGTGCCAGAAATGACTAGTATCCCAGAGGCCAAATGCCAGTAAATGGCTGTCTGTGCTACTTTATCTTGCACAAAACTGACGACTGGTGACACAACTGTGTCAAAGTGGGCAGCTGAAAAATAAAACTAGGTCTGAGGATGCTTCCAAAGAAGTTTGTGTTTATTGTCCGCTTGCAGACTCTGTTAAAAACCAGGCTTAGCAGGAAAAAAAAAAAGAGCTGAGTAAAATTCATGAAAGAGAAACCTCCTTCAGCCTCTTTTTGGCCCCTTATGTCTTGACTGGGGGTAGACGCTCACCTTGAAGCAGCTAGCTTTTGCATGCTCACCAATGTTTCGTGATGGCATTGCCAGCAGTGAATGATTACACTTGTAGTTTTTGGTCTGATCACGCTACAAATGACAGCAATGCACCATTTCGCATCCTTTGGTGCACTCATGTACTACCACCATACCAGTATTGTCTCTGTGGGGATCGACGTACATACCAGAATCATCCATATAGTGACATCTTCCCAACAGTCTGCCACCCTTGGTCCTCAATTGGGAAAATACTTGTCACACCACTTGATAGGCAAGTGATACACTTGTGAAATACAAGTCAGTCACAGACAAGAAAACACAAAACTTGCATCTCATTCTTGCAATACATTAATCATTTTCATGACGGAAGTATACAGAAAAATGGTCAGAATGACCTAAAAACCCTCTCAGCCAGCCTCCTCTGGTATTAAGTACAGAATGTACATTAGGTACACTCAGAAATGTGAACCTGAATTTAAATTTCCATGGTTAACCTCACACAGCATTAGCTCAACCCCCTTACTAATGAAAAACTGTCCTTCCGTGAAATGGCAAATTAAAAAAAAATAAGGTAACCCACCTGTTCTTTGTTTAAGACTTCTTGTGTGGGTCGCTCAGCCTCAGACCCGCTGAGCATGAGGGCCTTTCGAGGAGGAGAAACTGACACCTCCTCAGCTGAGGTCACATTGTCACTATGATCACTACTGCTCGGTGAATCATTACTTTCATAGTCTGATGTCACATTCCACTTCCGAAGTCCTGGATGGATTTCTTTGGTAGTAGGTACATTACCCGCATCCTCTTCGCGGTCCTCTGATGTGACTAGAGGACTGACCGGTTTTTCCATTTTGACTGGGCTCACTGTATTTGATTCAGTCTGAGTATTTGGCAATGGCATTAAACTCCTGCGCTTTTTTTGGCTTGGTGTATTTGATCCTAGAGTTGTCACAGAGAATGACCTAGATTTAGGAATTGTCAGAGAGATGGGAGTAGGGGAACTGGGAGATGGACTATTGCTGCGGCTGCCCTGGGGACTTGACCCAGGGGTGTTATCTCGTGGGTGCCGAAAGCTTGAACTTCGCGTGCGACACGGCTCTGGCTCCAGGGTGGGCATACCTGTTGCTGACGTGGTTGTTGTCCAGGTACTTGTTGACATTCGACGAATGAGGCTTGGTGGCAAACTTCGTCGCAATCTCTGGAATAAAAGAAATGCATTATATTATACCACTGGAGTCATCAACAAAACAAGAGTTATCAAACAAAAAAGGAAACATGTTGGACAGTTTGTTATCAGTGTGGGTATTTGGCTAAGAATTTTAACCTGGCTTCACTTGCATTTTCCATCTTCCTGACATAAAACATTGCATATTTTGCAGAAAATGATCATCACAGGAAATGGATAAACATTCCTTGCGATGAAATATTCAGAGAAGCATGCCTTTTCACGAAAAATTGTTTCAAAAGTTTTCATTATGGGTAATAGATGTTTGCGCTACATAAAACACTCACATGAACATGCTTGTCTGCAAAAAATTCTGAAAAGTTTTATTGTTTCATAACTTTTGATTGACACAAAAATTGCCCAGACAGTTTACTGTTGACATTTTTGAGTGCATACTCATTAAAATGATTCCATTATAATCTATATTTCTTGTTTCTCTCAAGATTGTGTTTTGCTGTTGTAACAAAGAATAAAACTTGGTATTTAGTATTTAATTCATCATGAAGCCAGCAATCGAGTTACATGTCATGACTGGGCACAGCTTGGTCCAAGAGAACAATGTTTTCATTTCAAGGTCACTATGGAAATCCTTCTAGTTTTTTTACATGTGTATGTGTTTTGAGTTTCGCTGTTTATTTTCAGAAAATACATGTCTGGTAAAATGTGAATCCACAAAGTGCCACAGTTGAGGCACATGTTTTGTCATTTTAGTTACATGTTTTTGCAGTTTAAAAGTAATCCATAAGGACTTCTAAAAGAGAAATAGGGAATCTGGAAGCACTTTTCATGTGTCTTTCCAGTTCTTTTTCAGCTACAATGAATTGCATATGACTTGTGGAATTACTCGATGTCATTTCTTGTAAAGATGTCAATGAGTGAATGGAAGGGGTTTCAAACATCCCAACAGAATTGCATTATCTGCCTATCATACCTCAGTTCTAATTTCTGCTGAAACATTGATGAAACCTGTCTTGAAAGAATACTCCTTGGGATGGCCAAGCTGTGGTCCCTCAAGACAGGTGGTGTCTCAAAGCAGGTATAAATAATATGAAAAGTACTAAGCACAGCATCTGAAAAGATGGTCATTCAAGGCAGGTGGTCTCTCAAGACAGAGAGCACTGTATTGTCCCTTCTGTCCAACACAGTTACATCCCATTTAAAATATGTGGCAATCATAACTGGATCAGTCTGCAAAATTAATCTCCCAGTCACCCACAGTCCCTGGGGTTTTAGTTCCACCTTGCCTGCACATAGACAGACTCAGTGCCAGTCTTTACTGGGGTCTGCTTTGCCTGCGCACAGACACTCTCAGTGCCAGTCCTTACCAGGGTCTACTTTGCCTGCGCATAGACAGACTCAGTGCCACTCTTTACTGGGGACTACTTTGTCTGCGCATAGACACACTCAGTGCCACTCTTTACTGGGGACTACTTTGTCTGCGCATAGACACACTCAGTGTCACTGTTTTTTAGGGTCTACTTTGCCAGCCCATAGACAGACTCAGTGTCATTCTTCAGTCAGATTATGGAGTCCTACAGGGTGGTATTATAAGGCCTAAACTGTTTACCGAATATCTAAGTGACCTTGGATCTTTTTTGGATAACACAAATAGTATAGTTCTTGGGGAGCTACTCCTTGTATACCTCCTCTATGCAGACGATCTGGTCCTCAGCTCAGATAGCCCAGAAGGGCTACAGAAACAGATAGACGGGCTACACAAATTCTGTAAAAAATGGCATCTTCTGGTAAATCTTTCTAAGACAAAAGTGCTTGTATTTAATAAAAGAAACATCAAAGACAAATTCCATTATAATAATACTGAAATTGAGATAGCTGAACAATACAAATATTTAGGTGTCTGGTTTAATACCAGAAAATTTGATTACCTTAGCACTGCACAAACATACCTGGTTGAACAAGCTAACAAAGCCCTCCACAGTATATACAAATTAGCAGGTCCAGTGGTGGGAAAACTAAGCCCCCCATTGGCTATAAAAATGTTTGATTCTCAAATATTACCAATACTCGACTATGGCCCCGAAGTCTGGACCCGTGGTAAACCAGTGAATGTTATTGAAAAGTTCCAGCTAAAATTTTTGAAAGGAACACTTAATGTTAGGACACAAACAAACAATGAAGCAGTTTATGCTGAAACTGGAAGGTTTCCCCTACATATAAGACAACAATTAAAGGCAGTCAAATTCTGGGTCAGAATACTGCAACTCCCTCCAACTAGTCCAGTCAAACAAGCGTATGATACACTCTTTAATTTAGACAAACTCGGACAACAAAATTGGTGCACAAACATTAGAAGATTAATTGTTAAATTAGGCTTTGAATACATTTGGGAACAACAGAACACTGAAAATCATAACTCTCTCCTAAATACAGTCCAGGAAAAGCTAGAAAGCACTTTCATAAATGAATGCATGAGAAAAATCCAGGAACAAGGTGAATGTGGTAAATTATGTACCTACCGGTCCTTTAAAACCTGATTTCTGAAAGAACTTTATCTAAGTGCAATTAAAGATCAACGATATAGGACGGCAGTCTCAGGATTTCATTTAAGCTCACACAATTTGGCATTTGAAACCGGGAGACATCCAAAACCAAAAATACCACGTGAGAACCGTAAGTGTAGTAAATGCAATATGAACTGTGTGGAAGATGAGACACACTTTTTAATGAGCTGTCCGAAGTATGAGAATAACAGGCAACTTCTCTTCCATCAAGTAGAACTTTATATCGAAAATTTTAGTGCCCTCCCACTGCAACAAAAATTTATGGCAATTATGGAAAATTGTGACTCTCGCTGTCTTCACCAACTAGGCAAACATATCCATGAAGGTTTTATTTATGTAAATTCTGAAGAATAAGTATGTTTAAAGTCTACTTTGGGGGTGGGGACAGGCATCTCTCTGGCAGATGAAATGGAAGCATCTCGGATACATAGACCGGATTTCTGACAAGCCTCAATTTGTCAACATGTTGTACATACAGTAACTGTAGACATGTACTTAAGTATGTAGACCATGAGGGAAATCAGTGAATATTCAATTAGTTTTTTTTTTTTTTTTTTTAAACGTCATGTACAGAGGAAGTTAAGTATGTAGACCACGAGAGATTTTTTTTTTTTTTTTCTTACTTTAGCTTTGTAACAATGGCTCATGAGCACACACATGGTGTTGTATTTCTGTCTGGTCCTACGTTATATGTACGCAAGGTGTCTACATGTGTGACATGATCAGTAACTTACATCTTCTGTGGTGCTATTGTATACTGTTCTCAATATGGAGCCTTTATATTATGTGTTAGGTTGATCTCATCAATATTTTTCTTACCATAATTATATGTAGTAGATACCTGCACATTCTATGTTTTGAGTACCTGTGATGACTTGTAGATAACTTATTTTTCTACCACTTTTTGCATTCAGTCTATGGACTTATATGTATGTAGGACAAATAGGTCAGTACTGACCTGTAGTCTTTGTCAATAAAATTTTTACTTACTTACTTATTCTTTACTGGGATCCAGTTTGCCTGCACAGACACACTCGGTGTCAGTCTTTACTGGGGTCCACTTTGCCTGCGCATAGACAGACTCGGTGCCAGTCTGCACTGGGGTCTACTTTGCCTGCATAGACACTAGCTCTCAGTGCCAGTCCTTACTGGGGTCCATTTTGCATGGATAGACAGACTGAGTGCCATTCTTGATTGAGGTCTACTTTGCCTGCATAGACAGACTCAATGCTGCCACTGTTTAATTGGGATGCATGGTCAGAGCTGGTAACATGGAGTCTGCCAAAGTTGAGACATCGTTCTTCTTGTCAGATTCCTGACATATGCTATTCTCGGCCTCTCACTGGCCAAAAATATGCTACACAAACACATAATACGAGACATGCATACTAATTTCCTGCCAAAATTTTCAACTCTGTCACCAGGAAACAGTGACAACCACCCGGCATGGTATGGGCCTACTGGTGGACAACCACACTTATGGGAAGGAAGAAGACTTATTCCAAACATACGATGACTGATCCTTAGACATTGCAGCATGCTCACTGTGTGCTTGGGTAACATGACTAGGATCTTTAAAACTGTAAATTATGTTATCCAAATTGCTAGTTTGGCAACAGAAACATATTTTGCCATGTTTGATACAGGAATTTGCCTGTACATACAAGTAGTTCCTGGTTGAAGGATACAGACCAAACTGCACTCAGCACCTGATATGAAGGTCCTCCGTTGCCTTTGGTACCTTGCTGGGTCAGCTACACTGCATGTCGCCCAGTGAACAGCACAAATGTGGCACAGGAATGCATTATTATCTCAACACAGACAGGAAGTCGGAAATATTGTTTAGTTTAAAGAAGCTTTTTTTCTCATTGAAGGACTGTGCCCTACAAATTTGGCATGAATCAGTGACAGGAAATCAAAAATTGAATACTTGTTACCTTTTAAAATCATTATAAGAACACAAAAAATATCTGAACGTTATCAATTTCTGAAATGCGACAGCTTATTTTAGATACTTAAGTCATTGTCTTCATACTGAGATAGGAAGATGTAATACCACAGTGATGGATGACAGAATTCGTTTCTTGTATAACACAAATAGCATTACTTGCACTGAAGATGGGTTTTCCTTTTTGATGGTTCGTCATTTTAATTCAGATTGCTCAAAAAGCATGTGAAAAAAGTATTATTTGTACCCCTCCATACAGCAAATGATACAGACAAACCAGAAATTTTATGTTCATTAGATAATTAATTATGTAAGGTCTTTAAGAAGAGTGAGTATCTTTTGTTATATGTAATTTTGTATTTTGGTGTCTTTCTGCATACAGAATTTTATTTCGGTGCATGTATTATGTATTGACAGGCTGGTCGCCTTTTGTTATGAAATAACTCATACTGGTTCTAGTTAATTTGGCCGTGTATTATGATGATATAACTGTTGGCAATTTGATTCTTCAAGCTGGATTCAGGTTGTACAAAGTTATGCAGACATTGATGTTTTAGCAGCAAAATCCTGAAGATAAATCCCTGTTATATATTTTTTTTTCAGTTGTAATAATGCAGCCTGTATTATAGAAGAATGTCAGACTGTGTTTCCATGTTATGGTCATGCTCAGACAGACTGTTTTTTGTTTGTTTGTTTGTTTGTTTTTTCCAGTCAGACTGGTCAATTATAAAACAGGTCAAACCTTACGTGAAAATATGACCTGTTGCACTTGGTGAGAAAATGCAGACTCAAAACATGTACATGTCTAATACAAATCCAGGGCCGGTTTGGGCTAGTATGAAGGAAAACCAATTTCTACCCTGGATTACCAGGGCTTCATATGACCACTTTCTCGCTGCAACGAGTTTCACACAATACACAAGGTGAGCACTGAATTAAAGTTTTGAAAGTCTTTGCATTCACCTGGGTGCAAAAAAACTTGCATAAATTAAGAGTATGACACAAACTGTGAACAACGGCATGCTCGGATTGAATTTTTGCCACATCACATTCACACATTTTTATCATTTACAAACTTATGATGACAATGAAGATATTTCTTCATTAATCAACAGTCAAAATATTGAAGTGAGAACACTACTGTGGATTTTAAAACAAGTACAGAGGTACTTCCTGCAACAGGTTTATTTCCGTGTCCTATCCTTGAGTGTTTTGGTTTCCGTTGCTTGTGACCAACTCATGCTTAGAATAGCTTTCGACTCATAGTTATAATGGGGTAGGTGTGTTTATAATGTTCCAGATTCATAAATATCACAAAAATGATGTAGGCCTACTTTCTTCTTTTGCTGTAAACTCAGCTAACTGAGAAGTCAGGAGAACTGAAAATTAAGAGGCCTACCAGCTGTCTTTTTATTTCTGGCTGAAGTAGTACAATCTGGGTTTTGAGTGGTTGAGCCTTTACATTTTGGGAACACTATAGTCTGTAGTTAATGAAGAATATTTCAAAGGTTGAGAGGACCGGTTTAAAACCACCAGTTGCCTTTTATGGGTAACTGCGTGTCTCGAGTCTGGAGTGAAATTTGTTTCTTCACATTGGTATTAGAAGATGAATGTCGATGCTTTGGTAACTCTGGAATCTCTTTGCTGTCATTGTTGGGTTTGAAATTTATGAATATGGGTCATGTTTTTCTGTACTATTTTGACTGTCTTGCTCATGATTGAAAGGTGGGGTACAACTGGACTCAAGGCAAATTTATCACCATGCAACTCTGTGTCTGTCTGTGTGTGGGTGAGATGCAGGGCCGTTGTTGTCAACACGGTTACTTCCCTTACAATCCATGATATCTGAATCTTTGCTGAAAACTGACTGAATTTTGCTGAATTATGGCTGAATTCGGCTGAAACACAAAAAGTTGGCTGAATCTGGTCTGAAGCTTTATGGGGGCTCTCTGAATATGGCTAAATTCCAGCTGAATTACTTCGGCAACATTCAGATTTCTGAATCACTTCAGCAATATTCACATGTATCTGAATTTTGTCTGAATCACTTCAGCAGTAGTCAGATGTATCTGAAACTGGTCTGAATCACTTCAGCAATATTCAGATCTTACTGAATCTTGTCTGAATCACTTCAGCAATATTCAGATCTTTCTGAATTTTGCCTGAATCACTTCAGCAATATTCAGATCTTTCTGAATTTTGGCTGAATCTCTTCAGCAACATTCAGTTTTCTGAATCACTTCAGCAATATTCACATGTATCTGAATTTTGTCTGAATCACTTCAGCAGTAGTCAGATGTATCTGAATCTGGTCTGAATCACTTCAGCAATATTCAGATCTTACTGAATCTTGTCTGAATCACTTCAGCAATATTCAGATCTTTCTGAATTTTGCCTGAATCACTTCAGCAATATTCAGATCTTTCTGAATTTTGGCTGAATCACTTCAGCAACATTCAGTTTTCTGAATCTAGCCTGAATCACTTCAGCAATATTCACATGTATCTGAATCTGGTCTGAATCACTTCAGCAATATTCAGATCTTTCTGAATTTTGCCTGAATCACTTCAGCAATATTCAGATCTTTCTGAATTTTGCCTGAATCACTTCAGCAACATTCAGTTTTCTGAATCTAGCCTGAATCACTTCAGCAATATTCACATGTATCTAAATTTTGTCTGAATCACTTCAGCAATATTAAGATCTTTCTGAATTTTGTCTGAATCACTTCACCAATATTCAGATCTTTCTGAATTTTGGCTGAATCACTTCAGCAACATTCAGTTTTCTGAATTATGCCTGAATCACTTCAGCAACATTCAGTTTTCTGAATTATGCCTGAATCACTTCAGAAAAATTCAGAAGTTACTGAGTTTTAATTGCATGCCATAATTTGGGGTAAACACGAACACTTCTAGGGCTTTCCTGCTGCACCTCTATATCTCTATTTTTAAACAATGGAAAACTGTGGAGAATCAATGGACAACTTTTTTTGTTTGTAATTTGTAAAATTGAATAAACATGGGGACCGTTTGAAACCTTCTGATGAATTTTACAAAGTTATATTCAAATCAGAATGTTCCTGTAAATAATTCCCTTCCACAGAAATCAACTGTATACCATTTACTAAGTTGTATAATTTTATAAAATGATTTTCATAATGAGAAATGTTAGTTTTTTGTTACCATAAAATCTTACAAATTTGGGACAATAATATAATTTTCTATGCATACTATGTTAACAGGAAAATCTGTCCAAGATAGTTCCGCTTTCAACTCCTGGGATTCTAACACTGGCTGAATCTTATTGAATCCAGGCTGAATCATGTCTGAATTACAGCTGAAGCTGTATGAATACTGCCTGGGATTCTAGCTGAATACTGGCTGAATCTAGCTGAATCCAGGCTGAATCATGTCAGAATTCTAGCGTCAGAATTCTAGCTGTAGTTGCATGAATACTGACTGAATAATGCTGAATTCTGCCTGAAACTGTCTGAATATTGGCTGAATCTGATCTGAATCCTGCCTGAAACTATCTGAACGCTGGCTGAAATTTACTGAAATCTGGCTGTATCTTCTTCTGAATTTTGGCTGAATCCTGATTGAATTCTAGCTGAAGCGCTCTGAATTCTTGCTGAATCTGACTGAAATCTTGCTGAAACAGACTGAATAGTGGCTGAAAAGACCGAATTTCAGACAATATTCAGATAAGGAAGTTTCAGATAGAATTCAGATTTGATTCAGACAAATTCAGCCAGAAATTTTCCAGAAGGGTTATGTCATACCTCTGCTGCCTTCTAAGAATCTGACACTGTGAAGGGATCAAATGGTATACCAACCTTTGGTAGCGTGGATGGCCGTTCCCCTGTGTACGGCAAATCTTCACTGTCTGAGCCATACTGTACAGTTTCGGTCAGTGACACCAGGGGGCTCACTTTTGGCTTGTGTACCCCAGCGTGTGTGTCTGGAGGCTTCAGTAGGTTGCTGACAGAGCGCAGGCCGGCTATAACATGTGGAGGCAGACTGTTATCTGCCAACATGTCGGTGATCAACCCATGGGCTTCACCAATAATAGCTGACTCATAGCTAGATGTTGAGGTCTGCAAGAACAAAACAAATAAGCATATTTATTTTTAAAGCACTGAATTCATTTTCATAAAGAATGCCTGCTGACTGGCAACTGAATAGTAAAGCCTTATATTTGGGTCACCTTGACCCAATTCTCAAGGTCACTTATTTGACTTTCATTCTATATTTCAAGTAAAGAAATTGACAAAACTTGGTATGATATGCATTTAGGTAGGTTGGGATTTGTCTAGGTCTCAAGATCGTTTACAGATATAGTTCAAATTACTTGGGATAACTTTGAATAACATGACAATATATGGATTGCCCTTTAGTATTAGTTAAAGAACAAGAGGGTATGCATTCAGTGAAATAATCCACAAGGTGCAAAGTGCCACGTGGATTATTCACTGAATGCACAGCGTCATGTTCTTTAACATGCTCAAAACATTCGATCTGCTGCAACCACAGGAAAAACAACCTCAGCTTGATGTACCTGGATAAGTATTGATATACATGTATTTACTATTAAACAATGAAACTTATTGGTATTTACTTTCTCTCTTTTTAAGCTCATAAAACTTTTAAAGAATCTTGTACAAGTTTCAGAATTGGCTTTCAGGTTTGTTGGGTTGTTACCATTCTGCATAAAACTGGGGTAATTATAAAAGAATTAGGCTCATTAGCTCACACACAGGGTGAAAATATGATACACTGCAAGGGGGTTCCTGTAAACACGACAACCTGATCTATCTTTCAATGTGCTTAACCTGCAACAAACATGTGTTGGTCAAACTTCTGGGGCATGGGTGGGCAGGAGCATTTTTATTATATAAATAAAAAAGATGTTCAGCAACCATTAGGAAGACACTTTGCGACAGACCACCACAACGGTATCTATCTAAAAATCCAAATTTTAGAAAATATTCCTAGACCTCCAAAGCTAAAGAAAAACAGAAGCACTGAGTTTTGAGAAGAGAATATTTTTGGATCCATCAGTTATGCACAATGGAGCCATTTGGTCTCAACATCATGAGAAAATAGGCATATACATATTGTGTTATGCTAAATTTTTACCAGTCCTATGCTTGTTTTCCCAGGACTTCCAGAATGCCAGTGGCTGGAGGGACCCCACTCCAGAATATTACAGCTGTCACTATGATATGGGATGTTCAATTCATCCCAGTTCACCACACTGATACACTTATTCTTTAATTAAATAACGTGCACACACACACACACACACACATGGACAAGGACTGTACAACTCAAAGTTGCACAGACCCCCTACCCATTCCCAAGCTTTACTCATTTCAGTGACCATGGAGACAGGGATATTTCACTAGGACTTCCAATGATTTTGATTCACAGGTACACCATCCCAAACTTGGGACAGGTGTACCTAAGGCTGCAGGTGTAACTTGCACATGTGGCACAGCTCATCATCTGAGACAGGGGGACCGTGTTTTTTCAAATAACGTGTGCCAGCCAAAGGTGGCGCATGACTCCTGGTATCAACACATTACTGATGTCAAAGGGCACAATACATGTACAAGACATTATAAAAATTGTTACATCTCGAGAAGTATGGCACTGCAGCCATTATATTTTCAGTTCCTGAAGAGCCCCACTTGGGTAAAACCGGTTGAATGTTTCACTCCGCACTTCATGGAGCCTTGCCTTTGTTTCGTGTTTTTCCGTCAATTATAAAAGAGACCTGACAACCTAACAGATAAGAGCTCGACTCTGTGAAGCACATATACAAGATAACACATAGGATATGCAAAACAGGGGACAAGGCTGGGATATGCAGCAGGCAAGCATCACAATAAGATCAGCAAAAATGTGGGGTATGAGAGAAGAGGATCTATGTTTCACTGATTGATGAACATACCGGAAATGGACAGTGTTTGCCCTGAGGCCCAAAACACCCCACTGGCTGAAGTCCAACAATCCCCCTCAATGACATCAACAAAAGTCAAACTAGTTTACAATGAAACACTCGAGAACTGTTAGGTAAAAACCTGGCAACTTCAACATCCTGCACTGTGCATAGCCAGTGTATTAGGATTATGCCTCAGCTTGCCAATAGCACTATGCTGACGACAGCGGGAGACATGTGGACCAGAACTGTTGACTGACAGTGACATCATGTGCACTCTAAGTCTGTCAAGTCAACATACATCGTATTTGTCCTGCAACATAAGGTGGTTTTATTATTGCATACAAGTCCTTTCTGTATCTGTTTGGACACTCATCACATAGTTGTGTTAGCTGACAAGCAAACATCCATCATCCTCAGACTGTACAGTGGGCCCCTTCCTGTAAGGCCCTCCTGGATGAGAGGCCACCCCCACTACAGAGCTCACTTCTCCACACATCAAGTACGGTGTTTTCATTTTATTTTCCCTTTTAAGAGAGGCCATCATTCTTAATAGGCCACATTTCTGGCCAACATAAGGTGGCCTTACAAGTAGGGGACCACTGTACTCTAATTTACATAAATGCACGTTTGCAAAAATACCTAAACACACAGAGTCTGCTTCACAAAGACTTTGTTTCTTTACACTGACTTCTCTCTTTTCAGCCTAATTTTTGTGCCAACAGTTCCCCAGACATTCTGCACAAGGTACAAGCTGCAGCCTTCACCCTCCTTCTGTTTTTGTATCACTTGAACCCTCTAGTTTTTGCTAAAACCAATATTAGTGCCGCATTTTGGACTGAGTCCACCGCCTTCCTCAGCACACTTTGGGTGCATCAGTGACCTGTGAAAAGCTGTTGACCAGGACTATTACATCCTATGTAACTACAGGAATGCTTCACCTGAATGCAGGTCTTTTGTACAAGGTAACTGTTTCTCACATCCTTAAATCATAATTCAGAGCAGTTCATTTGAAGTATTTCAACTTCAGTCACATTGGCACTAAAAGAGTTAAAGAATGGGCTGGCAGAACCGATGGTCTATACAGTGAAACCTGTTTTGAGAGACCACCGCTAGGCCAAGTCAAAAAGTGGTCACATAAGGCAGGTGGTCTCTCAATAGAGGTATAACATGGGTAAGATAGCAAAAGGGACATAGTAAACATGGTCTGAAAAGGCAGGTGGTCTTTCATCACAGTGGTCTCTCAAAACAGGTTTCACTGTATTACTGTATTTATTGCCACGCGACTTGTACGATGGCCAGTTCCCCTGAGCACACTGAAAGAATACCCTGACAGATGCACGGCTATTCAGCTCCTATGTCCATAAACATGTAAGCCTGGTTCAACATTAAAACAAGCACATAAAATACAATTGCCTCCAAGTCTTCCTTGCGCTGCTCTCATTTTTTCCACATACACTAGTGATCGAGTCTGCTTTCAGTTGCACACGTACTGTCTACCTTTAACCCCTGTCTGTTTGCAATAAGACCAGGGCTCAACAGCTTTCCTTGGTGTGGTTTAGGTGCAGCATGTGCTATCCATATGAAGGGAAGCTGTTGACCTGAGGTACACCACCATGATAGGTTATATATATATACATATATATATATATATATATATACACATAAAATTCTCACCAAAAGTGTTTCAATTGAAGAAATTTAAAGTAGAAACATTCAAGCAGATGACACTTTATATTTAGGCACTCATGGATGACTTGAGTGGGAAAGGGTTAACAAGATAGCATAAGTACTACAGAATTATAAACATTACATAACATGATTAAAAATAATATTCTATTCAACAATTTTTCGATAAATATCACAAATTAATTCAAAAGTTGCCAAAAAATTGTAATATCTTCATTTGTGTAACTGACTTCTCATGAATTAGTTTAATATTCTGTTTTCAAGCCATAAAGGGGCAAAACTGCAAATGTGCCAATATTTATTAATGTTCCCTTTAACTCCCCCCCCCCCAAAAAAAAATCTTGATTGTTGAAGCCTTCCATCTTCAGTATGAATTAATTTATAATATGTTACTGCTATGCTTTTAGACTGAAGAGATCAATCACTGACGTAGTCATTATTCGACCAAATCCAACACAGTATTAGTACCCAACATATGTCCACATGTTAAGCTTGAAGAGTTTTCAATGACTTCTAAATGTACATGTATTAGTATCAGAATTAGACCATATAGACCCTCGTGATACTGACATGTTTGATGGATTACATCTTTCCATTAATATCAGTCCTGCATGAAAACCTCAATAATGACAACTTTTTGTCATTTTAGATTTTACATCACTTTACACATTTCTCTGTCAACATTTTCCTTGGCCTGGGCAATAGAAAGTTGTCCACTTGGGGCATGTACCACTGCTGTCAGCGCAGTTCATGGTCCTCTGACACTGTTGCCTGGCCATAGACCTGCGGCAACACATGTCATCAAAGTGTTCCTGCATGTTTTGGGTGGCTGTTGCCTGGCCGGTGTGTTTTTTGACCAGCGATGCAGCACGAACGGATGCGACTGGAACTCTGCGAAAATTAAAAGACCCTTTCTTCACTCCTCTCCAGGACCGCTTTGGGGGCCTGGCTTGTTGTTCTAGCTCGACGCCTTGACCGCCCCCCTCATTTATTTTTATGATATTCATAAGCTATTTTGTTCTATAACGAATTAACTAAGAAAGGGTCTTCAGAAGGACTACCCCCAACCTACAGAATGTAGTCCCACAATTCTGTAGTAACAACAGAATTGTGTCTACTTATACTTGAAACCTCTGCCATGTATTGCACATTTCAGTTGCTCACTTACATGAAGTTGAAAATTTGTTTTATGTAGGAACTTGACAAAATCAGTTTTGAGCACTTCTGCAAAGGAAAGTCTGATCAATCATAACAAGATGTCTTGCAATTATTGTGATATACTTTTTAATTCCTATTTTTTCTTTCTCTCCTCTTGTCCTAACTTCAAACTAAGACATTCTTGCAGAAGTATCATTTCCTTATAACTACATGCAGGCACCCAACGCAAGGCAGTGACATGTTGATCCCATCCACTCAAAACATACTGTTAATTTTCATGGTATCTGCATTTTGCGTCTTTTACTGAGTCTTTAAATTCACTCTTTTATTCATACTTTCTATCAATGTCAGGTTTCAACTTTTTTTCCAGTGTGACATTGATTTTATTATTTTGAAGCATCATGTGAAAGAAATAGGCAAAAAATTAGGATATAAGAAAATTACCTGAATTCACAGTAGCATTTTCCCCCCCACCCCCTTCCATCACTCAATCAGCAACAGTGGCTATATACCATTCCAACAGGTGTCATCCACAAGTCTCACTCAAGTTTGTTCTTGGTTTAAAAGAACCTCTAGTAAAACATCAAGGCAAATATCATTTGATGTCTGGTCAATTTAAAGCCGGGTAAATGATTCAGTGTTAACTAGAACAGACTGATTTTCCAACAGAAAATCAAATGTCTCCCGGTGGAACACTTATGTCTCTGAATAAGCTACAGGTGATAACAAATTACAAATGACCAAGTTTGCTTGAAAATTACAATCCTATTTTAGCTCTCACCTAGATACATTACTCTAGCAATTTTCATCAAGTTCTTCATGACTTATTGCGGAGAAACCAATCTCACATAAATGACCCTGTGACCTTGAAAATTAGGTCAAGGTCACCCAAATACAATCACAACCTTGGTCTTACCTTCATACATAATCCTACCAAGTTTCATCAAATTCCATCACCTTCTTCATGACTTATCAAACGGAAACCAATTTCACATAAGTGACCCTGTGACCTTGAGAATTTGCTCAAGGTCATCCAAATACAATCCCAACCTAGGTCTTGCCTAGATACATAAGCCTACCTAGTTTCATCAAATTCCATCCTCTTCTTCATGACTTATCGCACGGAAACCAATTTCCCATAAGTGACCCTGTGACCTTGAAAATTAGGTCAAGGTCACTCAAGTACAATCCAAACCTAGGTCTTGCCTAGATACATAATCCTGCCAAGTTTCATCAAATTCCATCCTCTTCTTCATGACTTATCACACAGAAACCAATTTCACATAAGCGACCCTGTGACCTTGAGAATTAGGTCAAGGTCACTCATATACAATACCAACCTAGGTCTTGCCTAGATACATAATCCTACCAAGTTTCATCAAATTACATCAAGTTCTTCATGACTTATTGCACGTAAACCAATTTCACATAAGTGACCCTGTGACCTTGAGAATTCGCTCAAGGTCATCCAAATACAATCCCAACCTAGGTCTTGCTTAGATACATTATGCTACCAAGTTTCATCAAATTCCATCAAGTTCTTCATGACTTATTGCACGGAAACCAATTTCACATAAGTGACCCTGTGACCTTGAGAATTCGCTCAAGGTCATCGAAATACAATCCCAACCTAGGTCTTGCCTAGATACATAATCCTGCCAAGTTTCAGCAAATTCCATCACCTTCTTCATGACTTATCGCACGGAAACCAATTTCACATAAGTGACCCTGTGACCTTGAAAATTAGGTCAAGGTCACCCAAATACAATCCCAACCTAGGTCTTGCCTAGATACATAATCCTACCAAGTTTCATCAAATTCCATCCTGTTCTTCATGACTTATTGCACGGAAACCAATTTCACATAAGTGACCCTGTGACCTTGAGAATTGGGTCAAGGTCACCCAAATACAATCCCAACCTAGGTCTTGCCTAGATACATAATCCTACCAAGTTTCATCAAATTCTGTCAAGTCCTTCAAGACTTATCGCACGGAAACCAAGTGTTGAAGAACCTGAACAACAACAACAACAAGAAGAAGAAGAAGAAGAAGAAGCGGAAGAAACGGGCACTAATCCAATATGTCCCCCGGCTTCCACCGGGAGACATAATAATTTTATTGAATATTATCTTCAAGCCCCTGATATGACAACTCTGTACTTTTTCTGCACTTTCTTTTTTAACATTATACATGCCACTGACAATTTTGTGGTACAAAATTTAACAGCGTTTAAGGTATGCATGTTTGACAAGGATATCCTGGGGAAAGCAATCTCAGAAAATCACTGTAACAATTAACTTATTAATTTTTCAGTATAATGTGAAGAGACCATGATAAAACTATTCATATTCAGCTTAAGTTAAATCAATTACTCTGTCCTAATGAAAAAAAAAAGAATCTTTGACAGTACTGTCATTAAGAATTGAGGTAAAGACTTCCAGAGGGCTGTTGATGCTTATACAATGTAGGTCCATTTCTTGACCTGGTGATCAACCACTTAATTAACAGCACATCTGATTTACAAGATATGGAAACCCATTTGACCATCTGTTGGCTATTTCGATCAGTATTGCTCCCTGTGGCACAGTCATGTGACCTGATGTTAGCTGTAGATGCAAACTTATTTCACTTAAAATTACTCCCCTGAGTGACTGACAATTTTGGATGCCATAAGCTATATCCTTTTTATGTCTAGGTCAAGATGACCAATGGTTTTTAGGTCAAGTCCTCTGGCATTGTATCCTAACCATTTTTTCTCTCTACTATGTAGTTTCATCATGCTTATTTTTCTTTTCTACCTGTTGTAAATAAATATGATTGACAATAGCTTATTGTAGGTTTTGTCATTTTTTTTATTCACATTAAGCTTGCAGTTGGGCTTGTTTTACAACAATAAGCAAGAGGCCCATGGGCTTAGTGCTCAGCTATCATACAAGGAGATGAATTTAAGAATTGAGTAACCATCTGGATAATGGGACCTCCTGTCTATTGTTGCCATCTGAAAGGGTAGACCATACCACACTTATGAAACAACAGATGAATATGATCATCTGACCTTAGCAATCTTTGGCCACCAGAGCTACAAATAAGTCAAGAAATGAATGCGAATTTTGAACTTAAGCAGGGCTGAGCAAGACATGCTTTTCCAAACACAAGTTCCCTTCTGTGTTGAGCTTTGCTGACCTGAACCGAGTTTGGTTTTGAGGTAAGAAGCTGAACAGAAATGAAATGAGCTGAACTGTGATGAAAAACCTTTGTTTATGCTCCACACCCATGTCCCAGAAAAACTCAAATAATGCTATTTCCAAGCAAATTTTCCCGAAAGGGATAGCTCTGATTTGTGACAGGCAGAGACATGTGTCAAGATCTTAACAGGAGTCAAATTTCAAAATTTTAAAGCTTTCCTCCTTAACCTTTGAACCAGCGAAAAGTGGCTGGTGGCCCAACGTCATCTGCTTTCATGTTTTGACAAATTTTAACAGGTCTATAAAAAACAAGTTAAATGAGACTTATAGGTGAGATCAACAGACTTCCTTGGTATGGGTTGGGTCCTATACACACCCTTAGCACCAAATCCATGCCAAAGAAAGCTATTGACTAAAGTCCTATTTCAAGTAGAAAGGGAAAATAAGGAATTATCTTCTTTTGAAAATGCACACACAGAATCCAGATTAAGCGGGGGCATACTAAGAAGAAAATTAAGAAATGATCATGTTTTGTCTTTGGTGAGAGGCTTTTTTTCTCTTCCAAGGCCAAAACTTTACCAGGGTAACAGGAGGTATTCATATTAACTAGGATCCTGTGCTGCCACCTAGGCTGCAGCAAGGAAATCAACAGGGAGGAGGGTAGACTTATGTATAAAGCAGGCTGATTGTGCTTCTATTATAGAAGTAATAAATTGAAAAAGCAAAAAGCTTAAAAAGAGTCATTCACCAAGTTTGCAAAACATACACTATGCTCAACATATTTAGAAAATTTCATTTGTTTGGCAGAAATAGTGTTATTTCTGGGTGATGAGGTAACATAACTGGTGCAAGTGCTTCCATCATGGCAAAATGATAGTTCTATTGCCTAGCAACTGAGCAGACCAGAACAGGTCTGCAGTTAAATAAATGTGAATATGTTTAAAGTAACATTTTAGAAACAACAGTGCTGTGAAAACAGCTCATACTCAGCTGATCTAGAAACGTTCACCCAAAAATAAGTCTCAACCTGAGGAAAGTTGAGCCTCATCTGCAGCTAGAAGTGGGCAAAGATGACTTCAGAGCTGATAATTACCTTAACTTTGACCTGATAGTACATGGATATGAGTGCCCCGCATACTAAACCTCGTGTATCACTTTTCCTAAGATTCAGCCATGGCATACCTCAGCCAAATTTGAACTGGATCGGGTGCATGGTTTTGGAGAATATTACATAAATTTACATCAAGGATAACCCTAAATGGTTAAGTTGGATATAACATGATATAATCCAATGGTGCTATTTCATTAAGTATGATTTTTGACTTTTTAAAGTGAATAAAATTGTCATTAAACATAGTCTGACTTGTTGCCATCCACCCCACTTGCCATTAGCCTTTTCTGGTCTCTAGTGCCTACA
This sequence comes from Hermodice carunculata, assembly GCA_964020975.1. Taxonomy (NCBI): domain Eukaryota; kingdom Metazoa; phylum Annelida; class Polychaeta; order Eunicida; family Amphinomidae; genus Hermodice; species Hermodice carunculata. Next base: position 94,584,579 of record OZ026614.1, on the reverse strand, counting down.
ATAATATAGAGAACCCAGGCTCCCAACTGGGTAAAACAAAATTATGGTAAAAGTGAAAACCCATTGACATGTTGAGTCAAGTCTCATGACTGGTCAGCTTGCACTGAATTTGTCTCACTTTGTTGATCCACGTCCACAAACAATGAAATCATATGACTCGAAAACAGCTAAACTATTGAAAATACTCTGAAACCATTCTGGCACCGAAAAGGTTTGGATGGAATTAGTATCCTACCCTCTCCTTCTCACAAACACTCTATGCTTATTAATTCCAAAGTATATGAATGAAAAAACAACCAAGCATACTTAGTACAGAAGTGTGCACTGCACGTATTGGTACATGTATTATTTAACCTATGATACCCACTCTTGGAAATATTTGTCTTTAATATGCAGCTGATTCCAAGTACAATGTACAAAATTATCATGTACACAAGCATTGACAGGTGAACTGAAGCTAAAAGATTTATCTCCGTAAATATTTCTTCCACATTCTACGTATTGTAAGATGTTTCTTTAAAGCTTTGTGACGCAAAATTCACAACAATCCATGACCCTGTGTGTTAGTGACCATATTTTCGTCTGACTTACATGTAACAGTAACATGAGTAAACACAATACAGATTTGAAACAGGGCAAAAATTACGGCAAAAAAATTCTAAAAACCACATGACCAAACATACTCCTACTCAGGCCCAAATATACGTCAGTTCTTTCTAGTGACGTAAATCACTTTGGTGCACACAAAAGACTGCAGTTGTCAGTCTCATACAATGTATGAAATATGGTGTTCATGTTCCCAAGCTTATGGTTTGTGCCATTTTATTCCTTTCTGCCTCAATTCAGACTGAGTCAACAGCTTGCCTTGACATGGGTTGGGTGCTCAGGGTCCAACCCACACTAAGAAAAGGTGTTGACCTGGGGCATGTGATCTTGGTAAGTCTACAATTCTCATTCAAGTAGCTTTTCATCAATGTTGAAATTTGTCAAAAACACTGAAGCAGACGACATTTGATCAGCAGCCAGTTTTGGCCAGTTTAAAGGGGGAAAGGGCCATAATCTCTGAATCAAACCTGCCCCATTGCTCATGTTAAAGTGTTGAACAAAAGCCTTCAAACATTTAACCTCTTTGACTAACATACACCTCTGTCTGGTCTTTTATTTTTCTTGCGTGATGACATGCTTGCTCTGCTTTTGAAATCTATGGGTTGTGACATGCTATATAATCAAGTAACCAAGATAGTTAAAAAAAAAAAATACAAAACACCATTTTTTGTACCATTTTTTTTTTAATTGGTAGATAAACTTTTTTCATAGTAGGAGTCCTTTTTAAAGGAATTTATGTCTGACAAATTGCCAGGCTTAAAATCAATTTCTGTTTGTTCCTTAATTTTTCTAGTGGTAGGTAATTTTTTTAGAGTATAATATGTATACATGCACCATTTCCTGTCAATGAATATTGCAATATCACTCAAGTATCTATTAAAAACTTAGAAACACCCTTCAAGATCAAACACAGACACACACAGACATACACACACACATAAAAAACAAACTTAAAGAGGTGAACTACCTCTATAAGTTTGTTTTATTTTTTATTCAATTGAAGCTGGAAGTATATAAAACTGACATGAGTCACTGTATAACAGTACATCTGCCACTAACTGATGTGAGAAAATGTTTCCCACACCAGACAAGAAACCTTCCACAAAAAGATAGAAATATTGACCAGCCAGTAAGTTAACCAATTCAATCTTAGTCCCTGATTTTCCCATACATTCACTTACAATTTACCATGGCAATTAAATCTTAGTTCCCTGGTGTTTGTCACTGCCTGTATATAAATCAAGAAATCATAGACAATTTTGTTTCAGTTTGACAAGATGGCTTTATACTAGCTATGTTAACCAAAAACCAAACATACAGTTTTGGTACAAAGATTTGAAGTCACTTAACTGTGAATGTTGTTCAGAACATCTTCCTGTGGCACAAGGGCCCTTTCTGCCTTGTTGCTATTTAAGCATCCCAAGTTCCCTGTAGTCACGGTTATAAGCAGAGGTCTATAACACAGAAGACCAATCTTGCTACATCTTTTCATTTTTTAAGTCTGACTTTGAAAAACAAGAGGCCGATAGGTTTTATGCTCTGCTCACATGGAATCAGATGACCATCCAAAAAAGTAACAGTCCTGAAATACATTCCCTTCATGACCTTCAGAAAGTAGGTTAGAGTCACCCACACTGGACATCATCAAACTTTCACATGATATTTGTGGCACATTTGGTATTTTTTGTTAGTCTCGGCCTTTCTCTCACATATTGAATTTAGAACCCTATACTAAGTGCTTAATGACCTTAAAAATAGGTCAAGGTCACTCAAAATTGTATATAATTTGACCATTGGTCTAACACATATTGGGTGAACATTTAGTAGTTCCCACGTCAATTTATCACCACAATAATTAATTTAATGTGTTTTGAGACCTATGACATTAGTTCCACTTGTTACCACCAGTGGCACCACCAGTTATTTTACATATCATGGACTTCTGTCTGTATAATGCTCAGGTAGAGTGAAATCTGCTTATCATGTCACCATCTGTTGTCCTGCAAAATGTGTCAAACATCTTAATGTGTCACATAAATGAGTCAAATAGCAAAGGAATCTGACTTCAAGTCCAACCCCCCCCCCCCAAACTGGTGTCATTAGGTGAATATGCTGGCCATATAAGCATTGTTATCATTAGGTTTCACTGTGCATTGTGCAAACAGTCATTTGAATGTTGCAAGTTTGCAAAGCCAGACATAATCAATTGTGAGAATGACTAGCGAAGGATCTGCAGCCAATTAGCTCAACCAAATGTTGACCTTTTACAGCCTGATCAAACACTGTGTCAAGACATATGACTTTGTGACAGTATTACATGCATAAATCTTTCTGCTAAAAGGCCATGTTGCCAGACTATCACTTATGGTGAGGGTAACCTAGATCTATTTGAGGCCTCCCCTGTCACCACCTGTTATCCAACAAAACACCACTGTGACTTCAGGATTCTTACAGCAATAATTGTGGAATGAAGGGGGGAATTTCTATGATTTAAGCGTTACGAACTTATCTATAACAATATGGTCATACCAAATACATGTACATGTATGTATATATTCAACTTTACATAATCTTGTGTCACAAATCCCTACACAAACATTAACCTGTACCTTGTAACTTAACCCTCGCAACTCCTGATATGCTTCACGAGACTGCTTCTATGTTATCTACATTGGAAGCAGGCATCCTCCTTCTGTTGGAACAGGCTGGCAATGTCAGCAAGGCTTGAGAGACTGGTCAGTCAAGATAACAGCCCTAATACTGAATCAGACCTGTAAAGTCTGCCAGGTGTCTAAGTACTTAAGAAGAACCCTTCCCAAGAAACTGGGGGGCGGGGGGGGGGGGGGGGGGATACCCACCTGACCTATTGGAGTTTCTGCAACACTTTTATTGTAGTCTGCTATTCACTTATCCCTTGATGAATGCATGAATAAAATTTCTATGCAGATGAATAGACCTCGTGTTTTGTGCACAGTAACAGCTACTTCCTGTGATAAAAAGGACCTCAGTGTTCAGTTTCATATCTATTCATTCATTATGGATATCTAATGTTTGTTTCCATTTTATCAAGCTTATTCCTGTGGATTTTTTTTTATAATACTTTTCTCTGCACTGCTGGTACAGTGTACTTCTGTCCCCATGAATTTGGGGTGTTCATCATGTTTCTGAAAAGCACATGGGGTCAATCGTTGTATCCTTCTCAGGTATAATGATCAATTGCCCGAAGCTACAGGAACCTCATGAGATTCTCACACTTTGTGAGATTGAAACAGAAGACGAAGGTTCTGAAGTTTGGTTCCTTCATCATGTTGGAACACAGCAAGGGCTGACTTAAAATCATACAGAAGTACATACATTGAAAGGATATGGAAATGGACTATTTATTTCATGTAGGTGGCAAATGAGTTAAACTTAACCCTTTCAAAGTTTGAACTGAGTCAATAGCTCTTCTCGGCGCACATTGCGCCCATGCGTGCCGAGAAGAGCTGTTGACATGGGGTAACTCTCTATGGAACATAAGGCATACTGGTTCTTGAATGATAAGTCTTTTTACGAGGAATAAGAATCTGAGATCCTAATGATAATTCAGACTTGTCTGACTTAGGTAGATCGACTTTAGATGTGATTGGCACTAAAATAGTTAATTTATATCACAAATAGTTATGCAATACTGCTTATTCTGAGCCTTGTTCAATGTTAGTTTGGAATTGTCAAAGGATTAGAAGGTTAGCAAGTTGGAGACATGAGCAGCTGGTGCAGGCTAAGTCCTGTCTGTGAAGTTTATTTTTTTTTTTTTTGCTCAGACTTAGCTCGATATTTCAGCAGTAAAATGCAGTAATGTCCCATGTTTGGAACATGGATTCTTTTAATGGCCAGAAAATCTCTGACAAAGGTTCCATTCTGAACAGATCAGCCATCAGCCATGCAGCAGTACCAACTGCACCCTTCTTTGGAGATACATCACAGTTCATACATATTCTTTCACCAAAATGCAGCAGCATTTTATTGTTGATCAATTAACAGCATAGACCAGCGTAGAATTCATCCCACAAAAGCTGGACAAGCACGTCATACAAGTTTCTCACAGTAACTGAAGTGCTGATATATTTATAAAACATCCTAAAATTGAAAAAAAAAAAAAAGTATTTGCAAGTTGTGAATAATGAAATTACCCATTTCTTCCTCAGTTTAGCAATGTTAGCGATATATCTGAAATGGTTTTTCATTCACATCCCATCTCTTAGTCACACGAAACGAACCACCTTCAATGGATCAATTCTTATTTAGCCATTACTTTTTATTGGCCAACACATTTCTTCCAATTATACATCAGAAATACTTGGATTTCCACGGCGGGCAATCTAGTGCCCTGCAAAGCAAAACTTCACAAGAAAATTTCAAAGTACAAACAAGTACGAAATTCAATTCCAATGAAAGAGGGGATTTGACATTATGTTACCCGTAAAGCATGTAGCTCTATTTTGTTGTGCATTTGTATCTGCACAGGTACCACAATGCCCACAAGTGATAAATGGACTTGGTTGTTTATCTGTCCCACTGCCTCAAAGCCAATGTGCACAAAAGCTTCAATTTTAAGTGCAAAACTCTTGTAAAGGATGGACTTCATAATTAACCCTTGACTTGTCACAACACGGCAGTGTCAACAGCCACACTTTGTGCAGACCAGGCTGGCCCAGTGCCCAAGGAAACCACTATCAGCGAAATCTCATTTGAAATGCCTCCTACTCACAAGAAATTTTAAGCATACATATTATGGCAGATGACATTTGACATCTGGATTATTTTGTGCACATTGAGCTGGAAAAGTTTCTGTGGTCAAGTGCTCTGGCTCAAAAAGGTTTAAGTTTTTCTTATTCTCCTTATTCCCACATAATGGAACAACAGTGTGAAATACGTTCTTGACGTCTCAGAATAGGTTCTTTTACAAGCTATGTTAATTGTGTATCCACATCAGTTCCTGACATGCTACACTTAATCCAAGTCTCTTATAATATTGGTACCATGGGATGGCTGAATCTTATAGAAAGCAGACAGAGAATTGAGTGAAGTGATTCAGCATTTGGATGTGACTTGCCAAACTTGGTGGCAAATCCTTGTTTAACTGTTATATCTATGCATCACTGACGATATTTTCACAGGTATACATACTTATTTCAATCAAAGGCCCACAACTGAAATAACCTGTAGCAATTTACACAGTCTACGCAAGTGTTCTTCAGAAGACAAGAATTGTTTTGATACATGTACAAATGTGCCAATATAACTGGTTTGACTGATCTATGCATGGATGAATTCCAAAATTTGTGAACAGTCCTAATTCAGCTCCCACTTGTCTATTTACGGGAGGCCTGCAGAGTAACATGGCACAGTGAATGAACATGGACTGAGGATATAAATCATCCAGACAGTGTTGACGAGCTGGTGTGGTATTTTGGTGGTCAGGATGAGCTCTGAATGAGTTATTACTCTCTAGTATAAACTGGTCATAATGAACTCCGATAACAGATCTATACCATTTTGCTCACCAATGCACCACTGTAAATGCTGATTCATAGATGTCTGTCCTGCCATTGTTTGACCACACTTCCCCCCGTAGTAACTGTCTGCATGCTAGAACCTGATCTGCTGCACACAAGAGAAACTACAGCAAAAGTCAGAACTATTTATTATGTGACTGGTGGCCCAATATCAATATGCTGCAAGGTTTACCATGCAGTGGGTCTGATGCCATGGACTTAAAGATAAGCCCAATGACATCTCAAAACAATTTCTTTTATATGCACCTACTTCTGCATGGCTGATTTGGTGATTTAATAAGGACAGCATGTCTTTTTGGGTGGGGTGTGTGTCATCAATTGAAAACAGCCATGTCACAATTTGAGAAGCCAGTGATATGTATTATCCCACAATATCAGTGATATTTCTCAAATAACATCCTACCATAATCCCATTTCATCATTAAGGTCATCAGTGAGTCAGCCTGCACAGCTGCTGTCACCTGTCTGACTCTGCCCTATCAGCACCTATTTCTTCTATTGCATTTTGTATCTATGTATATATTAGGCTGATAGAAGTCTAATACATAATAAAAACTAGACGTGAGTTTTTCACACGAAAAACATTATGCATCCCCCTAGCAGGTGCCTCTCACCAGAGGCCATCCATCTAAGAGGGCCGCCATTCTTCTGCAGAAAGTTTGACCTTGACCTTTTGACCTCAAGGTCACCTCTTTAAGAAGTCTCACCAGGGTAAATGATGACAAAGTTTGATGGACTTCAATCATACCCATTTGAAGTGTGGTAGGAAATGTGAATTAGCATTGCAATCCAGCCCCACTGACTTACATAGTAATCAACAGGACTGTATGCAGTTTGACCTTTCAAGGTCACTCAGGTTTAAAATAAACCATACAACTTGAAATCCCATACGTACTTTCCTCTTGACATTTAATAGTAACCTTGGGCCAAAGATGCACAATTAAGAAGGTATAAGCCTAGAGACGGCAGACAAAGAGACTCAACACTATATGCATCCCCTATGGGGGATGCATAATAAATGAATAAATAGAGTAAACCCTCATTACAAATATATCATGTTCAGAACTAGCGGGACTCGAACCTGCAACCTTTGGCACCAGTTGCCTAGCTGAAATGGGAAATGCACATATCCACTCGACGAAATCCCCATTCTCAAAAAAAGAAAGGTTCAATGGAGGTAGTTAAGTGCGAGTGCCATATCAAAACGGTTATGCCGTATAATTCTAATGACACTCCAATATCCAACATATTCACTTCATGACACAATTTTTGGGGAACTGTAACGTCAAATTCTTTTGCTGTTTGATTCATTTGTCTGACATACTCAGATGCCCGTTAGATTTTGCAGGGAACAGATGTTGTTACTATGATGAGGTTTCACTGTACATGGAAAAAAGGAAGGGTCCCCAAAGTTCTGAAAATGCATCAAGGAGACCTAGATTTAATCTGTGTTTTTTTCTATTATTTTACTTTTACTATGTGCAGTAGTTTTTTATTGTTATCCACTTCTGGATGACTTGCAAACTCCAGCTGGTATAAAAAGTAATCTTGTGTCAAAAATGACTGCCCAAAAGCCTGTTTAAGATACTAAAAAAAATATACAGTATACCTTTGGGACAAAGAAAGACACAGGATGCTAAATCTCAAATCATATTCCATTAGGACAATTTCCACACACGTACATGTAATGATGCAACTGGAAGGACAAACTTAATATCCACCTGCCACAGGTCTCAAGTCCAAGTTACACGATGCTTTGTTAGGCGTGCAAACTGAAGCTATGTGCATGCCAAATACTGCTTCAGCAAGGCAGTGGCCACACGATGTAATAATGGGTTGAGTGCGGAGCTCTTTGCTTGCACAGCTTTGCAGGGCTCGAAATAAGCAGTAACCCATCATTCAGGTTGCCGGGAGGTTACCACATTTCATTTTCTGGAGAACTGTGTTTAGGTCACCATAAATATTTTCCTTTTAGGGAAGAAATTATAACAGGTTACCAATAGGTTACCACTTCCAAATTTTCGAAGACCTAAACTTATGTCTTTAGCCTATTTCTTCACATTAAGGCCTGCTTTGCAGGAGCTGCCACATGCATGTTATGTAGTGTCTACACGATGTAAATAAAAGATTACGAGCAAATCTTGCATGCCAAAAAGTGCATCATGTAACTTGGCCTGCAAACTAACACCCCGACGCTTGTCAAAAAAAACATTCCGTAAATCAATCATTTGTACTTAGTCTACCCTTCTGTAAATATACACCTGTTTACATCCAATGTTTGTCACAAAAATTCTTTTATATCCAGTATTTATATTTTTGAAAACATGTTGATCATTTTGTTTACATTGTTTAATCCCAGTATATAGTTGACCACCTGGTCAAAAGAACAACAAAACAAGTCGATGAATTTGTTTTGGCCAGGCGGGCCCTTTAGGATTTTTCTGGTGCACACATAACAGTATGTTTACATCTGTCAAAACGTATAGTTCTTAATTCATGTTGGAAACTTCAGTCACTCGGCACGTATCATAATCCTCATTGTAAGACTCTTATTTTGCCAATAATCTGTTTTTAAAACACTGCAATCTCCAGTTATATGCATTCGATTTTCGTCCTGACAACAATAATAAAACTGCCTGATGCATGTGCTGGCCAGGTCAAGGCCTTGCTCACAAGAAATAACAAAGAATGGTCTTGTGCAAGGTTAGGTTTACTTCTGCTCCACTGTCCATTCTTCCTATTTATAAATATAATAAATGGGAAATATGCATCAACATGTCCTTTTGCCTGTCATTTCTAGGTGAGAATAATTAAATCCATGCACACCATATGTAACAAATATCTCAATAGGGGAAAATGACGGACAGTATAAAAATTATGCACGCAAGTAGACATAACAAGATGGGCATCTAACTGGATTATACTCAGCAGTGTTGGAGTATTTGTGTGTAGGGAACCCTTGATTACAATAATGTAGTCAACCTATACATATCCCCTATTGTGTAAACCTTAATTAAAATGCCACTTATGTGTACACAGACCATTAAGCACGCCGCACAAGTGGTTCAATACACCAGTGTTGTTTTTGCATTGGCCACGTAACATTCCTCACTGGATATATTAACATGAGCCTCAGACTTTGTGTAACTCTTTCCCAGCCCACGGTGCCTATGTCAAAATGTAATCTGCCGTACCACGTTTTCCCGCTCCTGATACGAGTTCCGCGGAGTCAATGGCTTTCCTTGGTGCTGGTTGGGCACAATCTGCACCAAGGCAAGCTATTGACCTGGTCACCTCAGGGGTGCTATCAAGGTCTTACATGCAAATCTCAGCAAAAATGTTTTCTAGTACAGTGAAACCTGTTTTGAGAGACCACCGTAAAGAAAGACCACCTGCCTTTTAAAACCATATTTCCAAAGTCCCTTTTGCTATCTTTCCCCTATTATTGCACCTCCATTGAGAGACCACCTGCCTTATGTGACCACTTTTTAGCCTGTGCTTGGGGTGGTCTCTCAAAACAGGCTTCACTGTAATGAGAAATAAGTCAAAACATTAAGGCAGATAATGAGTTACATCTGGGCATTTTGGGGAAATTTGAGCAGGTAAAGGTTATATAATTTTTCAATAGGAATAGGCTAATTTGAGTGACAGTCACGGGTGAAACCAGTGAAGATATATTGACCTTGAGCAGCAGTTTTTCTCGGTGTGTATCGACAGCTCGAGAACACTGGGAAAAAATTGTCTAATTGTTCTTCTGCACCTTGTGCTTGGGAGAAATGATTGGCAATTGCTCTCAGAGCCATGGGGGGGGGGGGGGATGGATCTGCAATTATTTTTAGCATAGGGATAAATGTCCAGCAATTGCACATGGGGCACATGGTCACTACACTATTGAAAGCTTTTACAATTCAGGGCGACTACTTCCAGTCAGGTGTCCGGTTATGTTTTACAAATTTTGAATTCTTTAAAAAAATCCTACATGTTCACAGTGAAATATCATTTTTGGGCATTCCCATTTCATAAAAGCTTGTTTAACACGGCACAATGCCGTCCCTGCTTAAAAATGGGTAACTATGTGTAATTAAAGTTTGTAGGGGTTATAAATGATAAAATATAACACCAACACACACACAGCTAAAATACAGTATACAGTAGCTCTACGTACATGGTCAGTAACACTTGAAATCGTATCAATCATGGGCTGCTCTTGCATTCTTGACGTAACTGAATATTAATTTCATATCAAACCTGTAATGAAGGCTGCTATATTAAGTCCTTTTCATAATGTCACTAAGTCCTGTAGGTTATACAATTATGAAGGCTGACTGTTACCCAGAGATACGCTGACTATTCTGTCTTGGCACAGTAATGTCACACAAGTACAAATCAATGCCCAGCCTGTAAAAACATAAAAACTGTATGTTTTGACAGTTTTCCATCATCACGTATAGTGTTTTGGCTCGGCAGTCTTCCTTGTCCAGCTGCTCAAGAGTGACAAACATTTATATGCTCGTGATCCTGGCCCTGCTAAATGTGACCACATTTACTGATGCATTTAGTGGTATGACCACATTTACTGACACATTTTGTGGTTTATTGGGTAGGGCAGTTGAATTGGATAGCTTATGGCCAATGGTTCAATTGTGGAAAACTGATAGAATGTGCCCAATCCATAATTTGAAATGAAATTCTTAAAATTAAGCTGAAATGAATGCAATGCTACATGTACACGTAAAAAGATTGTCCATGTGGACTGTAGTCTGCATTCTAGTTATACCAATATACATGTTGTGAAACATGACGTGAAAACTGCTGCTGTTGCCAAAATTACTGCCGTTCTGGTCAACACTGATCGGTTTTCTTGTGTTAAGCTCAGTACTGAGTGTTAGACCAAGGAGGTTTGGTTAGACCTTTTGGCCAAATTTCATGTTGTTTTCGGGACCCTACACAGCAAAATACTACCAAGTATTGGCAGATTTGGCAAATGTTTATTCACAAGTGCACACACCAGAAACATTTTCAACAGAGGCAAGGCCTCTTTTTTGCATGCATATATGTGTCAAAATTTGAGCTTAATATTCGTTACAATTATACACACAAAGGGCATACAACCATTAAATTTGCTAAAATCATTGATAAATTGTTCCTCAGACTAAAACTGTTACAGTCTTCAAATTTATTAGAGAGAGAGAGAGAGAGAGAGAGAGAGAGAGAGAGAGAGAGAGAGAGAGAGAGAGAGAGAGAGAGAGAGAGAGATTCATTTTTTATAGTGATTCAGTCAATGTTATGATAATAAATTATGTGAGTATTATACTTGATTTATATTTATGTTCCTGTGTAATTTATATGTAAATTTTTCCCCAAACTTTTAAACCCAAGAAGTAAAGAGTTACATATTGATTGTGGTCACAAATCTTCTGAAAAGGGCGACAGAACAGAACTTAGCGTGTATACATCTGCAATCATGAATGAATCATGGCCAAGATTTACTGCAAAGTTCCACATATTTTTTCCAGCCCTTTATGAACTTCACTCCATCATATTCTCTGCAACAGATTTGTTCTATTCAAGCATTTCAATGTAACTGCGCACATAAAATTCAGTTACATGCTTCAAGTTAAATAACATGTCCCATCTGAGACTTTATTGCGGACACAGATCAACAACACAATGTGCATTTGCACGGAGAGCTATATGCTTCCAATTCAATTTGTCCTGTCCTATCTTCATTACAGACACTGATCAACAACACAATGTGCATTTACACCAAAACTTTCTTATCAATATGGACTGCCTGCTGCTGTGCCCTCCGTAATTTATTTTCAGTCCCATCTTCTTTAGTGCTTAAGATTTGTTCCTTTGTAGCATTTTCGTGGGGTTATGAGGGTTAAAATTTGGTAACTATGTAGGTCCCATAGAACATGTCACGTTTGTCGTCTGGCTGAGACACCAAAGAAACTCCTTTCACAGAGTACATGGAATTTGATTGGATGCTGAGCAACACGTGATCAAATCCACCAATGAGGAGCCTGGATTACTTCTGAAGGCCATTGTAATGACGTTTGATCAGACTGCAGGCTATTTTTGGCAGGGTTTCCCTGGGATTCTTTTTTTTTTCAACCAATAAGACAGCTTGTTATACAAAGAGATGAAATACTGTGCATTTTTGTCTTGGCAATCATTGAAACGAGTCAATCTTATAAAGTGCATAGTTTTGGTAATATGGGGTGGCTAGCATCATTCAACTTATCACCAGAAACTGGCCAGTTGTTATATGTTAATGTTTCTGACAGAAAAAAAAAAAACAAAAACAAAAAAACTACTCACTTTATTTTCAAAATTGCAAAACTGGAATAACCATCTGCAAGTACTGAAGTTTAACTACGATAAAATGTAATCACGCATGCAGGTAAATAAACAAAACGGGTGACATCGGGTAAACAGACGAGTCTGGCATGTTTAGCTTTACCTGACCAACAACTGTGGCAAATGATGTTCCAGGTACTGTGGGGTGTTTCCAACAATAGACCCTATCCTTAAGTTTAACATGTTAGCAAATGCAGTGCTCACAGTAAGTGGCAGATGTTGGTTATAAACAGACAGAAAGATCTATTCATGAATATGCAAAAGTCATCTGGGAACCAGCGCTTGTGCTGTTGGGATTTACATATAAAAATTGTCAACTTTGACATTAAAATTATAATAATTGGAATATCATCTTTGGTGTATCCCAGAAGAAAAAGTACAAAACTGCACACTTTTCAAAGATCATCAGATTTAATTTGCAGTTGATAATGATGTGACAAGACACAAATATCAATCACATGGGACTAGTTACCAACAATTCAGGAAATAACAAGCTGTATCCCAAAGTCACGTAAAAATAGGACTTTATTAACAATTTGATGTCGTGTGAAAGTAGAATAGTTTCAGATATTGGTATTTTGAAATACTTGACAGCTATTCAACAGACAGCTACAGCTAACACACCTAGGGTTTTTTGTGACCCAAAAGTCCACTCCTACATACATTCTAACAAATGTGTCAGGTTGGCCTGATGGCCAGCAACTATGCACAGAATTCTCAGATATGTATCATAAAATGACCCAAATGTATTGAACGCTATACCTGCCAAGTCTGTCCCTTTGGCACCAGTCTCCCACTGTCTCCCTTTTATATAGTACTCTAATTTGTCTCTGTTTTGGTTTGTTACTATGCCATACTCTTTACCAGGCAGGTTTTGAGTTCTCCAATAAATTTTACATACTGTACGAGCATTTTCATGTCAGTTGTGACATACGCACCGGCTATAATATGGAATATATTTCCAAGAACAGCAATGTGACAGGGAAATGTGCATGTTCGACATGTAATAATTATTATTGCAGGGCACAGTCTGAACATAGAGGTTATCATATGCACTGAAGAACTACATCGGTCAACATGACCTGCAATAAGTGTGAATGACATTACGATTAACGTTTACAATGGCCACTGACCGCACACATGACACCAGCGACTAACTGTCAACAGAAAACTCCTTTATGTACACAGTAACTGAAGAAAATAACCAGTATATTTCAAATACATGCAACTGTTAAATACCTCAATACAACCCCCCAAAAAACTCTCCCGTTCCATTTAAGTGAGTTTTTTAATATAAAATAATAGCCACAGGCTAACGCCACCAACTGTGCGGAGTAAATCATGCCATCTGTACCAGCAAGTGGAAGAAAAGTGTGCTCTGTTCATTAACTTTTAGAAACCATACACTGATTTATCCGCACATAATTTCTCCCCATAAGAATTCCTGGCATGGTCCACTGCTGTCTTTATTATCTGCTTTCTTCTTTGGATTTTTTTTGTTCTTGCTGTTATCTTGTTTTTGTCTTTTTTTTTCATTTTTTTTTTCATGAAATTAAAGATCGGTCAACAGGTTTACAGAGCTCTCTGCATGCATAGAAGTAAGCTGTTGATTTGCCCTGATCCAGTTAAGGTAAAGGGCTATACTCTGCAAAACTTTTCCCGACAGAATGTTTCTGCACACGCAAATTATAGTGCTCCTTAGGATCGCAGTTGGCTTTCACTGTCAACAACATTTGTAAAATGTGGTACCAACCATTCTGATTTCAAACTTTTATGGCCATTTAATATGAACAGTTTCTTTACCACCATGGTTTACACACAATTAAACTGACTTAGCAAGTAGATCATCTGGCCTTTATCAATCAGAAAAAAAACATTTAGGTGGATGCCCTTTAATGCTTGCTAAACACACTGACATGCTGGTTTCCAAGTATTGTTGGCCCTGTCAGAGTGCAACACTAAAATTTGGCATGACCCCTTTTCCGGCAGCAAGCATACTGGGCACCACTAAAGGGCTTCTGCCCTCTATCTCTCTCATTGATGGGTAGGCTCAGCCAATTGAGGAGACCTACAATTGGCTATAAGGATGGTACATATTAAAATAAACTTATTTGATGCAAGTCCATGCAAATAAAATAGAATGAGGATGCTATATTTAATTTGTGTAAAGGTTTATGTTATTGGATGTCAAAATGATCCATACTTCGAAATTCAAAATCTTTGCCACGTTCATATTTATGCATTATTGTGTGGGCTGTCTTTGCTGAATTTAAGGTTAGACAAGGAGCCACTTCTGAAGAGACATGTACAGTTTATGTCAAAATTATACAGAGGAACTTGTGCAATATGTACAATAGTACTTTCACACAAATATAGGTTAGACATTGACAGCTAAACTTATGGAGAGTACATAATTCGGAATGTGGAGTAGGGTAATGGCTACTAGGAAGTGGTTCTGGACAAAGAGACACAAATATCATTTGAAAAACTTTACAGGGACTTTGTGAAACTAAACATTATTTCAGTGAAATTCAAAAGCATTTAGTACAGTTTGATAACACTTAAGTCAAAATGAACAGCATTAAATTGACATTCCATTTCGCGTCAGTGAACCTGAATAACAATTGCGTGTATTCTATTCCCTTTATGGTTTTTTGTTATTGTAATTTTGTAGTTTAGCTTGTCATTTAAACCTACAGATATATATTTCTTCTGAACGATGTAATTTGACTTGCCATATTGACCAACAGTTATATCTTTCTTCTCCACAAGGTAACAATAATCAACCTCGGATCTAGTGTTTAAAGAAAAGAGCCACCAAAACTACTGCATTATGTGCCCAAGAATAGTGACCAGAAGTCAACTGTCATATTTTTTTAAAAAAGAAGTTGTGGGTGTTACATGCATTAAACAAAACAAGTACAATTAAGTGCATGAAACCAGGTGACGTAAGTTTGCCAGTTGGTAATTTAATTTCACATTTAAATGTAAGGCCTGTATGATTACTCAATGGTAAAAATAGCAATAACATTTTTAAAGAAGCAAGAAACAAAAGGAATAAATGATCCATAATGCACAATCTTTCTGGTCAAAGGTACAAACATCACCTCTGAAGTGATTCGACATGACACTCTGGGCAGTAGACCAGGTTGGAACATATCAACTGATATGATGACTTGTAACTAAAGAAGGGTTACTTATTAATTATTTTGCATATGCAGGACCAAAAATAACTTCTAAACAATATTGTGACTGACG